>JAJIBD010008383.1:0-66271 GCA_021461705.1 Cryptotis parvus | reverse complement strand
ATATCTATATCTATATATAGATATCTATATAGATCTAACACTTGTTTCACTTGTCTTCCCGTTGTTCATCAATTTGCTCAAGCGGGCACCAGTAACATCTCCATTTGTTGGTAATGAGGTCCATTATTGTTACTGTTTTTGGCATATTGAATATACCACGGGTAGCTTGCCAGGCTCTGGTGTGGATCTTGGTTCATCCCAGGGGGCCCAGTCTTATTAACCATATAAATTTGAATAGGATGTTGTCTCTGTGTCTAAACATTTTCATGGAGTTATGATAGGATCTGCAGTGAACATAGTGCTTGGATAGGAATATAGTTTTAACAATATTAATCCTTCTGATACAAGAAGAGGGAGTGTGTTTCCATTTTCTTCTATCTTTTTTATTTCATTAGCATTTATAGATTTCTTTGTACAAATCTTCAACTCTTTTGTTTAAGTGATGCCAGGTGCTTGATTTTTGTAAATGGGAAAAGATGCTCATCATCACTTATCATCAGGGAAATGAAAATCAAAACAATAATGAAATACCACCTCATACAATACATACATATATATGTGTGTGTGTGTGTGTGTGTGTGTGTGTGTGTGTGTGTGGCTCTGCTCCATGGGCCCTGGATGGTTGATGGTCGACATAGAAAAGACTGGGCCCCCTGGGATGAACCCCAGAGCAACGGAGCCTGGCAAGCTACCTGTGGTGTATTCGATATGCCAAAACAGTAACAATAATGGACCTCATTTCCAATGAATGGAGGTGATGTTACTGGCACCCGCTCGAGTAAAATGATGAACAACGGGAAGACATGTGATACAAGTGATATGTATATGTATATGTGTGTGAATATACATATATATATATATATATATATATATATATATATATATATATATATATCTCCTTTCTGAGTTACTCCTGGCTCTTCTCTTAGGAATCACTCCTGGACTCCTGCAAGGCAAATGCTCAACCTGCTAGATTATCGCTCTGGCCCCTCTAGACTATATTTTTATAAATGTTTGGAGCCATGCTTTATCTCAACCTCAGAATGTTACTTTACAAAGAAGTATACATTTCAACCTATTTACTACTTATCATGAATGAAAGCAATACAGATTCATAACTGTCCTGGGGGGATTTCTTGATCCAGTTATTAACACAAGGAAGAAATTCTTTAAAATAAAATTAGATAAATGCCATATTTAAGCTTTTGAATGGAGAATTTACATTTTATTAAATCAGTTGCTTGCATTTATGTATTTGTTATCTCCAAAAATTAATTTACTTGATATATGTGGCATAAACAGAAGACTATCCAGAATAGTTCAGAGACGCCAGTGAGATGCTTTAAATGGCAATGTAACGAAAGCCTGACTGGGGTTTTTGTAATGTAATGGACACTTAAGATTCTTTTTTTAAGTTTGTAATTTGCCTCATATACTAAGAGATATATGAAGCAAAAAATATACTCACTTTTTTTATCTTCCCTTCTAAACTATATCACGATCACGATCTTCCCATTGATCATCTATTTGCTAGAGTGGGCACCAAGTAATATCTCCATATGTCCTGTCTCATGCCAGTAGAGCCAGGGGCATCGCTTGCTCCAGGAACATAAAGAGCTTCAAACCATTATATTAGGTCATGGGAATGACCTAATATAATTGTTACTGGAATTTAGCATATCAAATACAACACGAGAAGCTAGCCAGGCTTGCCGAGCGGGAGGCAAACTCTTTTAAACACCTCCATGGTGTTAGACACAGGTCCAAATTCATTTTTTACATGGCATAAATATATATGTACATATTATGATACCAATATCCAAGGTCAAGTGAAACATATATCAGGAGGTCTTGTCAAAGGTGGAAATTATCACAAACGTGGTGGGAGTCAGAGGCTAGGTAAGACAGAAAATGGAACAGTGTGCTAACAATTGTCGAGGGTACTAATGCCTACCTAGAACTGAGCATTAAATAGAGGCAAAAGGATACATATGACAACCCTTTAATGTGTGTTCTGTAATCCATAGTCTGGAGGGGAAGGAAAAGAGAAAGAGAGAGAAAGGGAAAGAAATAAAGAACCTGTCATGGAGGTGGGCTGGGGAAGGGGGGAGGGAACCGGGGACATTGGTGGTGGGAGATGGGCACTGGTGGAGGGATGGGTGCTGGAACACTGTATGACCAAAACCCAAATATGAACTTTTTAATTGTATATCTTTGTAATTGTAAAAAAAAAAAAAATTAAAAAAAACAAAACAAAACACCTCCAAATAAAGCATTTATTGATGAGCTGCGCGGCCATGGACGACGTCGCTGTCACTCACCGAGGACCGCCCGGCGGAGAGGCGCAAACGGGACCGAGGAAGGGGCGAGGCGACGCGGACCGCAAAGGGCCCCGGGAGAGAAGGCGATGGCCGCGGGAGCCGCAGCGGCGGGCCTCCGAGCGCAGACGGCCAGCCGATCGGGGCCACGAGACACGCGGGCAGCGGGCACGGAGGAAGGACGGACGGAGCGGAGCGGAGGAGGGCACGGCAGACCTCCCACCACCACCAGAGCCCACGAGCGGCTAAATTATATATCAATTATTCAAATTAGAATCCGTGTAAGTAAGCATATATATAACTATATGCATATACTTACACTATATATATATATAATCTCAAAACATGTAGGCATGGAAAGCCTACAATTTTTAATCTATGTAGGTGTTTGTTGGTATATATTTTCAATTGAATTCTCCTACATGTCACAAATCAATACAAGCTCTCCTCTGTGCAAATCCACATCCAATGATCTATTGTACTTGTCAGTTTCCTGATGGAGACAAGGAAGAAATGAGATCGTCTATCTCTTAGTTTCAAGGAAGCGATAATATACACAAATCTCCCCCTTCAAATTTGAAAAACATACATCTCTCCCTGGCACAGTATTTGTCAATTCAAACACCACTGAACATGTCTTTCTAATTGAACAGGGAAGCTGTCAGCTGTTTTAATAACCAATGTCTGCACAATCAAATCAGCAGGCTTGATATGGTAATTAAAGGAGCTTGGTATCCTGGAGACCTAGAAACTCTTGGCCAAAAAGAGGCCATTCCCTGTCACTGGCATTCCCTGTCCATGTTGTCCATTTCTTGACTGGGATACAGAAGAGGGGCTGGTCCTCTCAGCCACCCAAGTTTCTCTGATTTTAGTTTTGAGTTTTGGGTTTTTTTTTTCTTTTTGGGTCACATTACACCCAGTAATGCTCACAGGTTACTCCTGGCTCTGCAATCGGGAATTACTCCTGGTGATGCTCAGGGGGACCATATGGGATGCCAGGGATTGAACCAGGGTCAGCCACGTGCAAGGCAAACACCCTACCTGATGTACTATTGCTCCAGTCCCGCTTCTCTGATTTTAATGTGCTCCAACAAATACAAGGAAATGGGTATCCTAGATCAGCGAGAGTTGGTAAAGTGGAATGCTAACCAGCAGGCATGGGGCATCGAGTGAGAACCTATCCCTGCACTGTCTTTGATAGATCAAGCAGGAGTTGGCAAAAACAAAAACCAAGCAAAAAGGGAAACCCCCGAATATCCTGAAAGCTAATCATCCGTTTGCCAGTCAAGAATATTGCCAGAGGCTGAAGACATGACTCATGGGCTGGAGCAAGAGGGAGGCCTATGTTTGGTCCCAGGTCCCCGAGGGACTCTCATGTCCAGAGCCAGGAGTAGCCCCTAAGCATTACCAAGTGTGACCAAAAGAACCCCACTCCAGTCATGTATAAAAAATCCCAAAAAACCAAAAACCCCATATTAAACCAATGCACAGAAAATTAGTTTATTGCCTCTTTAGAGGGTATTTTATATTTATTCCTATCTGAATTCCTAGATAGGAAAAAATTCTCATATCTGGCTGGCTTGGAGTGTGTAGAGGGTTGTTGGCAAATCCACTCTGGGTTGGTGGCTTCCAAATTTTTGAATCTGAAAGAACTATATGTGTGTGTGTGTGTGTGTGTATAGTCCTTATATAGCCCTATATATATAGTCCTTATATATATAATATATATGTGTGTATATGTGTGTATGTATATATATATGCTCAGGGAGGGGTTACTCCTGGCTCTACACTCAGGAATTACTTCTGACAGTGCTTGGGGGACCATATGGGATGCCAAAGATTGAACCCGGGTCGACTGCGTGCAAGGCAAATGCCCTACCCGCTGGACTATTGCTCCTTCCCAGGTCTATATAATTTTTAATGTTAGGTCTCCTCTATTAAAGTAGCTGTTTAATAAATATAATAAATATTTCTTATATAAAGGAACAAGTAGAAGAATAAGTGAGCCATCAACTTCTTAATGACAGTGACAGATAAATTCACTTCAAAGAGTTTTTCTGCAGTCATGAAATTTGCCTACAAAAAGGATGACATGGAGATTATCATGCTGAGTGAAATCAGAAGGAAAAGGACAGATGACTGTATTCATGTACGGGATATAAATATAGACCAGTGTTCTACTAATTGTTGGAAGTGGTAATGCCAGACTAGAACTGAGCATTGAATGCAGGCAAAGGGATTTACATGATAATCCCTAAATGTGTGTATGGCAAGCCACAATGTGTAAGAGAAGGGAGAGAGAGAGGAGAGAGAGAGAGAGAGAGAGACAGAGACAGAGACAGAAACAAAGAGATAGAGAGACAGAGAGGAAAAGTGCCTTCTATAGAGGCAGACTGGGGAACGGGGAGGGAATCTGGGACATTGGTGGTGGGAAACAGTGCGCTGGTGGAGGGATGGGTGCTGCAACATTGTATGAGTGAAATCCAATCATGAACAGCTTTGTAAATGTCTATCTCATGGTGTTATAAAAAAATAAATAAAATTAAAAAAATAGAAGAAAAACAAAGAGTTTTTTCTGGTCCTTTGTGGCTAAAGCCTACCAGAAGACAGTTAAATAGTGATTCTTTCAAATAAAACTAAATTGCTTAAAAGTAACCGATATATAATAAGGCCAGACCCACAGCTCTCTGCAACCACGGAAGAGATCCAGACCCATCCACTCCAGACCCACAGCTGCGCTGCTCGGCTGGTCCCATGTGGAAGCAATCCATGGAGCTGACCTCTGGGTTGGGGGGCTCAGCCAGTCCCTGGCTGAGTCCAACATTGCTCCAAGGGTTCACTCACACGTGTGGGGAGGGACCATGCTGGCGGACTTAGAGCGGAGATTTGGGCTCTGTCCTTTTCCTCCACCTCCATGCCAGCTTCCCCCGGAAGACAGACACACCCACGCCAGACCCACAGCTCCCTTGGCGTGCAGCCACAAAGCGGCCATGCGATATTCTTAGATAATACTGATTTTAGAATAAGGTCCTTCCCAGGATCTTTCACATTTATACACTGTATACAGTTCCAGGCAGGTTCTAACTGATACCTGTCATCCCAGTAAACCTAGCAAGAAGCCAGAGCAAACCACACATCATGTGGTCAGTCATTCTCAACATTCAGACTCCATAGTTCCTCAGAGCTCCATCCAAGAGAGAACCTGATCTTTCCCCTGTAAGTTTCATCGGTAAATGCTCAAGATGAGAGCCTTCTACTGATAGTATACCACCTACACGGCAGAGCCTGGCAAGCTACCCGTGTTTTATTTTTTGTTATGCCAAAAACTAGTAACAATTATGGACCTCAATTCCATGATGTGAAGAATGGTTTGAGTCTCTTCCTGTCCCTGGAGCAAGCAGATGCCCTTGGGCTACACTTGCTTGTGACAGGACTTATGGAGATGTTACTGGTTCCCCCTCAAGCAATCGATGAACAGTGATACAGTGATATAGTGATATATGATAAATAGGCTCTCCAACTAAATAAAGGGTAAATATTTGTTTTTGTTTTATAATTGAAAGTATACTTTAGAGCAGAGATTTCTTCAATGCTCACGTAAGATTATTATCAATCATATTGATATAATTGATTATTATCAATCAATTGACAAAATCAATTTAAAGAATTGTCTTTAAAATTAACCTTCCCGGGGCTGCAGCACTTGTTCCCCTTGCATGAGGCCAATCCAGGTTCCATCCCGGGATCACATGGTCCCTGAGCACTGCCAGGAGTAATTCCTGAGTGTAAAAGCAGGGAATAATCCCTGAGGATCGCTGGGTGTGACCCAAAAAGAAAAAAAAATACTTTCCCTATTTATGGAGTAAAAATTGTTTTTCTTTAGTAAGATGCCGGAGCTATATGATAGTTACTCCTTTTTTGGTCTGTTTTTCAGGCTGCACCTGGTAGTGCTCAGAACTTACTCCTGCTCTGCACTCAGGGATCAGTCTTGGTGGGGCCTAGGGGGAAACACGGGGTGCTGGGGATCAGAGCAGAGCAATCACCCTACCTTCTGTACTATCTCTCCTGCCTCCAGGAATCACTTCTTCTTAGTGCCCCTGCCTGACAACATTAAGATACCAGCTTTATAGTGTTGCCCAGGCATTTCTTTTGTTGTTGTTGTCTGTTTTGGGACCACACCTGATGAGTCTCCAGAGATCATATGGCATGCTGGGGATTGATCATATGGGCTGCTACAGGCAAGACAAGTGCCCTACCTGCTGTGCTAGTGTACTGGCCCCCCTGCCTAGCACTTTGAAAATACTTTGTGTGTGAAATCACAAATGCTGATAACTGGCTTATCAATGTTTTTGATAAGCCAGTTATCAAATGAGATTCTTTGATAATCATGGGCAAATGAGATTCATTTTATAAAAGAATATTAGCATTTTCTAAAAGCTGCTGTTGCATAAAGAGACTGACCTCAGCTGCCCAGGATAATAATAGTCCACAGATACTCAGTGGTCACTCTGTGCTGAGTATTGTTCTCAGGACTTTAAAAATGTGTTAAATAATCTAAATTTCTTTTTTTTTTTAAAGTCTTTTATTATACCACAGTGAGATATACAATTACAAAGATATACCATTACAAAGTTCATATTTGGGTTTTGGTCATACAGTGTTCCAGAACCCATCCCTCCACCAGTGCCCATCTCCCACCACCAACGTCCCGGTTTCCTCCCCTCTCCCCAGCCCGCCTCCATGGCAGTTTCTTTATTTCTTTCCCTTTCTTTCTCTTTCTCTTTTCCTTCCCTTCCAGCATTAGCCTAAATTTTGTAATAGTCCAAGGTGGAAATTTTTATTCTCATCTCCACTTTACAGAGAGGGTACTCCAAGCACTGACATCTTGCTCCATAAGACACACAATGCAGACAGTAAAGTGTAAAGCTACTATTTAAGTCAATCTGTGTTCTTACATTACAGAAAAATGGGGACACATGACCACAAAACCAAGACATCGGTTATTGGGTTATTGTTTTCTAATGATTATGGATTTGCCATTCAATCAACACACAGATTATAAACGCCCATCCAATTATCTTTTATTTAAGTCGGAGCCTTTCCCAGTCTTACCTTATCAACCCGGTTCTGGACGACTTATTTTTTAGCTTCAGCATGTACACAGAGATTGCTTCAGGCAACATCCTTGTTGCTTAAGCTCATGTTTTGATTAGCAAATACCACGAAACAAAACAAGAAGATATGTTATTTCCAATAGGCCATTTCAGCTGAGTAGGGGATGCAATCACAAATCTAGTTGTCAGCGTTAATTTAGGGATAACCAACCTTGTAGTAAAGGACTAAAATCCTATGTTTCGGTTTATTTGATTAAGTTTGCCATTTGAAGAAGATTTCTTATGCCCTGGCTTCCAAATGAGATACCCATTCCAACAATAGGGCCTTATTTAAATGAAAACTTTCAAGTACAATATTCCCCTGCAGAGTCAGAAATTTGCATGTAACATTAAGTGGGCAAAGATATTGGGGAGACCTTTAACAAATGAAGAAAAGATGATCAACCTTTGGACAACACCACCAAAAAAAAAACCAAGAAGCAAAATCCTCTCCAAATTAAAACCAAACTATGGCAAAGTTTGAGTTTCAAAATTAGTCAGTAGGAAAAGGACAGATATAGAATGACTGCATTCATTAATACGACATAAATAGATACCAGTGTTTTACTAAATGTGGGAAATGGTAATGGCAGATTAAAACTCACCATTGAATATACACAAAGAGACTTAAGTGATAAACTCTAAATACCTGCAGGGCTAGCCACAATGTGTAAAATAAGAGGGAGAGAGGTGCAGAGACAGAGAGAGAGACAGAGAGAAAGAGAGGAAATTGGGGTACATGCTATTAAGGCAGCATGGGGGGGGGTGGGCAGGAGGGGTGGGGTACATTGGTGGTGGAAATGGGGCACTGGTGGAGGGATGGGTGCTGGTATACTGTATTACCAAGAACCAATTATGAACACCTTTGTAATTGTATGTTTCACTGTGGTATAATAAAACATTAAAAAAAAAATAAAAAAAAAAATAAAAAAAAAAAAATAAAACATCTAATTAAAAAAAAACAAACAAAACCTTCACACTCTCACGTTTTTAATGGTAAAAAACGATTTAACAGGTTAAAGACAGATTTACTACCATTCCAACTGTTATTTAACCACATTTACCCAAATAGTGCACTACAGAAAGGGACCTGTCATTTATTTTAGTGATAACGAAAACATTTACTACCACTAAGCGCCGGATTCCCCGTATATAATCCGTGGATCAAGAGGTTCTGGAATTTCTGCAAGTTTATAGAAATTCTGTGCATGAACACCACCTCCCAGATGACATTCCCAGTGTGGGAATTCAATCCCCCAATACCTAGCTAAGCGTACAGATATACCCTAATTTCCACACACTGCAAGTCACTCCCGCACTGCTCTTTGAACTTTCCGGTGCACGCTCCCGTAGCTATCCCTAGCCCACATGCCCTAGAAAAACCCAGGAACCAGTTCTAAACTGTAGTTACCACCGAGGACCTCACGCTCCTCCCCCGAGACTATCTCCTTCTCCCGCTCCAGCCCAGCCCTGCCCAGCCCCGCCCCGCCCAGTCTGGCCCCCGCCCCAACCCAGCGCGACCTATCCCGCTCCCGCCTCTCTTGGGCTCTCGGAACTGCCCCCACCCACATGACCCACGTGACCTCCACGCCGCTTCACCAATCAGCAGTCAGCTCCGCCCAGAACCCGGTCGCCGTGTCTCCCAGTTCAAAAAGGCAGGTTACGCCTCCCGCCCGAAACCCCGCCCCTTTCCCCACCTCTTTACCGCCACCGGCCCCGCCCACGTCCCCTACTCGCCGCTCCCTCTTCTCCGCCTGCGTTGGTGCTAGTGGTGGTTGTGTGTGTGTGTGAGAGAGAGAGAGAGAGAGAGAGAGAGAGAGAGAGTGAGAGTGTGTGTGTGTGTGTGTGTGTGTGTGTGTGTGTGTGTGTGTGTGGGTGTGGGGGGGGGCCCCGGGCCGCCGGCCCGGCTTCGCCCCCGCCCAGCAGGGGCAGCTCGCTCGCCCTCTTCTCGCGAGAACTGAGCGTCCCCGCCGCGCCGCCCGCCTCCCCCTCCCGTCCTCCCCGCCCCCTCCCCCAGTCTCTCCACTCTCCGGCTCTCCTCCCTCCCTCCTCCTCCCTCCACCCTCTGGGCCGGATCTCGTCGCGCTGAGGCGGAGGAGGAGAAGGAGGAGGAGGAGGACGTTCGGCCTGCGCAGTGAGATGTTTGTCCGTCGCCGCCGCCGCCGCCATCGCGGAGCAGCGCGATAAAGGGGGAGCCGAGCCGGGCGTGAGGGGGACCCCGCGGAGCCGCCGCGCCAGCGCAGCCCCCTCGGCCGAGCCCCGAGCCGCCCAGCGGCCGGCCCGCTCCTCAGCCTGCCCGGGGCCGCGCCGCCCCCCCCCCCCGCGTCGCCCCTCGCCGGGCCCGCCCGCCTTCAATGTGACGCCGGCGCTCGGGAGCGCGACCCGCAGCCGCCGCCGGGGAGGGACGAGCACCATGTCGAACCTGAGCAAAGGCACGGGCAGCCGGAAGGACACCAAGATGCGGATCCGGGCCTTTCCGGTGAGTCTCCGGTCGGGGCCGGGGCCCGGGGCGGGGGCCGGCGGGGCGGCGCACGCGAGGCCCGGGCGGGAAGGCCCCCAACAGGCCGCAGGCCCGCTCCCTCCCCACCCGCCGGCCGCGGGCCGTTCCCCGGCCCGGAGCGCCCCCTCCCCGCGGCGCGGTGGGCTGTAGGCCCAACCCCCGCCCCGCGCCCCGGGAGCGAGTCGGCCCGCGCGGGCGGGCGTGCAACTTTCAGAAAGAAGGAAAATAGACCGGGACCCCCGCCCCGCCCTTCTCGCCGAGGCTGCAGGTTGCCCCCTCCGTGCCCCCTGCGGGGACGGCTTCCACGCCCGCGCATCACCAGCGAGTGCCCACTTGGGCGGAAATGTCCTGGCTGGCCGGGGGGGCGCCCAGGGGCCCGCATCGGCTCCCGGTTGGGGGTCCCAGGCCGGCTTTGGGGCGCTCTGTGGGTGTTGCTGCGAGCACTCGGCTGCTCGGGAGAAACTTCCTCCTCTCGGGCTGTGAGTCCTGTTGCTCTAGGTAGGGTCTAACTCGGGTGTCGGATCCGATCCGGAGAGCCAATGGCCAGCCGTCCCTGGCGCTCCGAAACTGGCCCTACCCGCTCTCGCAGTGGCAGGTAGAGCCATCAGGCCGGACAAACGAGCACTTGGAGGCAAGGTTTTTTTTTTAAAGCCTATAGCTAGAGAAAGATCTGTTTTTCCTGCCTGTTCGTCTTCAAACATTGAAAGAAGCGGGGGCCGGGGGACGACAGGAATTCTTATTTTTAAGCAATCTTTTGTCTTCAGTATTAGGGTCTTAGTCGAGCGAGAAACTGCCCCCGAGAACTTAAGGCTCTCAAAGCCTTAGCGTTGGGAAGAAAGCGGCCCTGTGATGCAGATCCCTGTGATTCTCGGTTTGTAAAGAAAGGGAGACGTTGCTCGGGAGCACTGATGGAGTTAAGGGTCCCCTTAGGATGGGAGCTGCGCTCACGCAGTCTGGGCGTAGTAGTTCCCCCATTAACGCACCGTGGACAGTTTCAGCTTATGCAGAATTAGTAAGCTCTAGGGAAGCTGCTTTTCTTGAAGTCTAAGTTCTAGTTTAGATGACTAAAATGTGGAATAGCTCAATTTGACATCAGCCCTATTTAATGCTAATATTGGGGTTAACCAGTTCTAGCTTAAGATGTAGTTTTGTGATCAATTCTTTGATTTCTTTAAGAGGTTTACCTGTGATTCCTTCATCCAGTGAATACTGACGACTTAACTGCAGGCCAGCACTGTTCTAGATGCTTGAACTCTATAACAGCTTAGAAGACCAAGGTTCCTGTTTTTCTGGATCTTGCATTGTTGGGTGGAAGTGGTAGTGGGGATTTAATTGCTCCTTTAGCTGAATAGTACAGTAGTACAGTATTATGTGATAGGTCAACATGTAGTAAACAAACTGAAAGTTTAAAAATAGCTTTTATGCTTATGAGCCAGTTTGAACCCTTCTATCATTTGCTTTAATAAAGTTTGTAAGTGGCTGATGCTTGTTATTCAGGAGTTAATATTTGATCATTTTTTTATTGCAAGAATTTTCATTATTTCATAAGAATGGAATTCTTAGTTTAAGATGTACTACACTTTTTAATATGTAAAGTTTGAAGTCATAAGTCTTGGACCCTTTTTGATATTGGCTTTATGTCTGAGTGGTACAGTATTTCACTCATTCATTGGTAAATGTTTATAAATTATAAAAACTTTCTTGGTTAGCAATCTTTTATGTAATTATAGTTTGCATGAATTGCTAGTCAGAAATAGTGCAGTTATTTTCATGAAAATTGTATACTCAAGCACCTACTCATAACAGTTTATTTTGCATTATTACTTGAACATTTAGTTACTATAGTTTAAAAGAAATTTAAAGTAGCTTAACCAAAGGTCTCAAGTATGATTTCAGATTCGGTTTAATAAAATATATGGGTAAATCTGTTTGGGAAACGCTTTGTTTGCGTTTGCTAATAGGATAGGTAGGTAGATAGAGTCCCATTGCTAAGCTCAGGGTTTTTTTTTTTAATGTTTTGGGTATGTATTTTAAGTCTGCCTTTACTGTTTCACAACAGAAGAAATTATGCCGTACCACATCAGTTTGATGAACACCATTTTGTATTTTAGTTAGACCTTTTCACAAGATTTCCAGGAAGATATTTTAAAGATTGAAAACAATAAGAAACTTTGAGCATTTATGAATTATTTCATGAAGGAAAGCATCTCAGTAATATAAGCTCTCAGACAGTACACAAAATGTCACTTCACTTATTTTGGTTAATATTTTTATGGTGTGTGTGTGTGTGTGTGTGTGTGTGTGTGTGAGTGTGTGTGTACCCTAAGAAACAACGCAGACCACAAAGTTTCACAAAGAGGCTTTAACTGCAGCCTTTGTGTTTAAATATTAGAATGTAAGATTTGGACCAAATACGCGCCCCTAAAGTCCCTGCTCTTCTTTCTTTGTTGTTAGCATCTTTCTCTCAGACTTTCGTTCCACTGTGTAGGATTAGTTGTCAGCAAATCTTCTTGTTCCTAATGTGAAAAACCATTCCTCATCATCTGTATTATTCAGGGTTTTGTCCACATGTTTAAAAAGTGTCTGATTAGATGGAGGGGATAATGTTTGAATGAAAGTGCTGCTATCTCGGATTTGCCTCTTGGCTTAGCAACTTCAGAACATGAGACATTCTGAAAGTGATTGTGTTTAGAGCGATCTGAAAGTGACTTCAGGCAGTCCTTCATTCAGCCGTATTAAGTGGTGCCATGTTCTCCACAAAAATTCTAGATGAGCTTTACTGAGCACCACCTTTTTTGGACGACAAGGTGATTAGATGGAACCCACAGAGTGACTGACATTAGAAAGCATCTACTTCCAAGATCTTTTCTGGTGTTTTTAATAACATAAGACCGAAGCAACAAATACAAACAGTTACTATTACTGCTTTTAATTTTCCTAGCTACCAGATTTGGACAGATATCTTTGAACTTCATAATAGATTTCTCTCAGGGAAAGTGTTGCTTTTGAACTACCTGAACCAGGCGTACAGGAAAGCTGAATAATAGTTTTGCAAATCATTCAGAGGGAGGGATTAACTTTTAAGTTTGTTTTTCATTCTCAAGTATTTTCTTATAAACAATGGAGTAAGGTGTAACCAGTTCATCAAAATGTTGCTTTGCACTTAAACTGATCTTTCCTTATGATAATACGAGGACAGATAATTGTGTTGTAGCTGTCAGTACCTTTCTTTAGAAAATGAAAAGTATGAACTTGTGAAATACTGTTTTCCCTGATCTTGCTAGTTTGCAGTTCAGATGAAGCTAGAGAATAATTCATAACAATTTTGAATTTGAAACTTATCCTAGTATAGGGTAGAGTGTAAGAATTTGCTCTTTTATTTATTTAATTAATTATATTATATTTTTTTTTTTTTTTGCTTTTTGGGTCACATTCATCAATGCTCAGGGGTTACTCCTGGCTCTTCACTCAGGAATTACTCCTGGCGGTGCTTGGGGGAGAATATGGGATGCTGGGGATCGAACCCGGGTCGGCGTGCAAGGCAAATGAAATGCCCTACCCACTGTAGCTATCGCTCTGGCCCCAAATTTGCTCTTTTAAATAATGTATTTGTCGTGGTTAATTTATTTAAACAAAAGAGCTGCTTTATGTGTACATTAATCACATTTAAGTAGTAACAGCTTTCTCTAGTTTAGGTTTATATAATTCAGACTCTTTTTTTTTTTTTTCTTTTTTTTGGTTACACCCGGCGATGCTCAGGGGCTACTCCTGGATCTGCACTCAGGAATCACTCCTGGCGGTGCTCGGGGGACCATACGGGATGCCAGGGATCGAACCCAGGTCGGCACAGGGTGGGCGTGTGCAAGGCAAACGCTCTACCCGCTGGACTATCGCTCCGGCCCCATAATTCAGACTCTTATTTTTGAGACCCAAATGATGAGTTTTTGCTGTTTATTTCCCTCCCTCCCCCAGCCACCCCTCCGCGTGCCCAAGGGCTGAACCCAGCGTCACACATGTGTCAAGCTTGTGCTCTCCACTCAGCCCCATCCTGGGGACTCTGGCCTGTGCCGGCTGTTACATTCATTCTAGATTATCTGTGTTCTTTATAAAAGTTTATTGGGCAGGGACTGAAGAGATAGTACTGGACTCTCCGTGTCTAATATCTATGCTTCTGTTTTCTGATGGGTGTTTTTGTTGTTGGGGTGGGGGCAAGTCATGCCCCCCTGTCATGCTTAGTGCTTACTCCTGAGGGGGTGCATGTGCTGCGGAGCTCTAATGGGGAGGCTGCATGCATGACCTGCCCCTTGCTCTGCAGCTGTTTCTGGTCCAGGGGGCAGTGTTTTCGGTCTTCTAGTTTTTAGTTAAGGGTCCTGCATGAACTTTTTCCAAACTTAATGAATGACTGTCCTTACGCCACTCATTGAGAATTTGCCTGTTTTGTTTTAAGAAGCTTCACTATTGCTTTCTGGAAAGTTGCTTCATGTGTGTAAGTTTCTTTCTCTTCAGTTACATTCTTTAACCTGTATCTTTAATTATTCTCAACTTCTTCAGCTCTGAAAAGGAAAATGTTTCATTTTTTGTCTCCCTGATGGTGGTAACTACCTTGTTTCTCTTAATGACCAAGAGTTTAAAAAATAGCCTATCTCTCTTCTTCCTTTTTTGGACCACATCCCGCCTGGCTCAGGGTTAACTCCTGGCTGTGTTCTCTGGGCTCATTCCTGGTGGACTCAGGTAGGCTCAGGGGGCTAGGGTCAAACTCTGGGGTCCAGTGAATGCAAGGCAAGCACTTAACTTGCTGTACTCTGTCTCAGCCCCAGTCTAGCGCCTTCATTAGAAATGGTTTTTTGTAATGGAGCCAGCACTTTTATTTTGTATTAACCTGTGTTTACATCAGTGTTTAAGGAAGTTGTAAAAATTAATAAGCGCTTTAGTTTCTTTTTTCTTTAGGATGGGTAGTATAACATTCTTACATATTGTGAGGATTAAAAGTGATTACACAGAATTTTTGAGCCTAAAGGAATTCTGGGATAATTGCACATTCACGCAGACAGCTGTATGAACGCAGCCGGTTCTATGAGAATGTGTATTTTGGTTTGGGGGCCACACGGGAGGCGTTCAGTGTTTACTCCTGGCTCTGAACGTAGGAATCACACAGGGCAGTGCTGGGAATTGAATCAGGTTGGGCCACAGGCAAGGTCAGCACCTCACCCCTTCTGACTCTCCTGCCCTAGGACAGTGATTTCAGAGGTTTACCGGGACTCAGACGTATTCAGCGCCAGGCTGACAGGGGTGGGCATTTCCTCAGTTCATCCTTCTGGTCATTCAGTGCGGTTCATGTGTTGCCATTTGTAAGAAGCTTTAGTTTTAAAGTCTTCCGCTGAGACCTCTTTAGTCATTAGTCATTAATCTAGCCTTTGAAGCAAGAGAACTGGTACTATAATTTCTTTTGCCCCTATTCCAGAACTGTCTGAGAGATAGTACAGTGAGTAAGGCAAGTGCATGGACTACCTTGGGCACCATATATGGTCCCCGAAACACCACAGGAGTACTCCCTAAGCACAGACAGGTTTTGGCCCCCTCAAAAAAAAGGATAGAAAGCAGCCCATAATTTTGTCAGTTTTGAGTAGAAATGTAAATAAAGCTTCTTAATTTTACATCCTTTTTTTAGTACTTCTATTAACTAGTACTTTTTAAATGAGAAAGATTACTGCTAAGCAAATAATAAGTACTTAAAAAGAATATCTTTACCTATTTGAAGAAAATACAAGTTTCCTTTAGGATGCTTCACTGTGAAAGCAAGCTGCCTTTGCTCAGCAGAAAGCGTTAATGTACTGATTTTCAGTCATTCTTACCTAGTCCAGCGCCTTATGGAGCTAGCCTCTTCGGTGTGCTGGATCCACTTGAAAGTAATCGGGAAAGTGTTTTCTTTTCCAAATCTAGTTTATTAATAATAAGAGAAGTTGCTGTATAAGATTATTAGCTACTGGTTGAATGTCTACTTTATGTTAATCTTTGTTTTAGTACTTTGAACTTTATCTCAAATCCTGACCACATTCTTAAATTAAATGTTGTCACTCCAGTTTTGAACTGGGCCTCAGAGAGAACTAGTAAAATATGTTTGATACTAATTTTACGCCTAGGATTGGGCAGATTGAAATCCCAGGTGTGTCTGACTCAACAATTCATGTTCTCCTTTTCATAATATCTTACTGCCTAATTACAGTCTGTTGAGAGCTTGCTCAGTTCTGAAATACCTTTTTACAGGGGTGGGGGGGCTGGGGGAGTGGCACAACCAGCAGTGTTTAATCTTGGCTCTCTAATAGTGGCAGGGCTCAAGGGACCATGTGGGGGTGGTGGGGGATCGAACCCTGGTCAACCACATGCAAGACCAGTACCCTGTCTACTGTACTTTTCTCTGGCCCTGACATAGTTACTTTCTAATTGGACTGTATTGGTAAAAATTATTCTAAGATTACTATTTAAATTTAACTAGAGACCCATCCACAGACCTTGAAGCTTATTCGGTACTCTGTGAAATAATTTGAACTTGGTTTTTAGGGCCTCAGAAGGTCCTTTTGCAAACTTACCTCACTGATTTGTATTCTTGGAGACCACAAATTATAAGAACTTTGAATCAGTGTGTATTCAGTAAAATTTGAATATAAAAATTGCTTTATGGGTACTTGTCTTTCCAAACATGTTACATACTTTTGCTTTGTAGCCGGTGTCTTCAACTGTCTAGGCTATACCTTAAAGGAGGCAGACCTATATTAAGTCCTTTTGTATTGACTTGTATAAAAGTCAAAATCATAACCTAGAAGAAAGAGATAATAATTTTTTAAATTCACACTTCTATTTAAATTGTAAAGCCAAGAGCACTTTTTAAAGTTTGTAGTTCTTAGTTATCTTTTACCTTTGGATTCTAAAAGAATATAGAAAAATATAGTAAAAGATAAATAATTTCATCTATAGTAAAAGATAAATACTTTTCTATAAATATTTATAGAATATAGTAAAAGATAAATGCTTTTTTTGGGGGGGTGGAGCCAGACTCTGCAGTGCTAAGGGCTTTTGACTCTGCTTGGACATATGGGTGCCAGGGAACAAACCTGACTTGACTGTTTGCAAAGAACTTGTCCTTCGTACTATACTATAGCTCTGGCCCAAGATCAGAAACTTTAAGATTCACCTCATTGTATATGCAAAAGAGACATAAGTGTTTGAGTGGTCTTAGGATGACTGTTAATTTCTAGCTAGGTAAACAAGTAAGACATACATACATGCATACTCACTGTCATTCATTTTCAATTTTAGACAGCTGAAAGGGTGATTAAAACTTCTGATTAAATAGTGAGGAAATAGAGTAAAACTTCTGATTAAATAGTGAGGAAATAGAGGGTTAGAGGGTAATTTACTAAATGTCATATACTCATGACTTAAATTTATGAACGAAAATGACCAGGAAACAAGATTTCCGCTTTAAAGCTTTTTCTCTTTCTCCGTTTTTGGAGGTTGGAGGCTCCCAGGCAATGCAAAGGGATCTTAGGCGACCACCAGCGGTACTTGACTAACCAGACTGGAAGGCTCAGGGCTGGGCTGAGAATGCTTCTCCCTTGTGATGCACAGGGGACCTCTGAGTCTGTTCCAGTGCAGGGACTTGGAGAAACGTATGACCGGCATGTGATTTATCACTCAGTTGCATCCTGACCACCAGGAGCAGCAGTGAGGTGTCTACTTAGGTCTGTAAATAAGCGAGGTTTGTGCTCTCCCGGAGCCTGAGCTATGTTACAAAAGTCATCTTTAGCCTTGGGGTTCTCTTTTACCCTGGGGTCCATAGGCCAGGCTGGAGTTAGCAAGGAGTGGGTGGAGGGAGGAATGGACAGTGAGTATGGGTTCTGTTTCGTACCTAGGATCAAACTCGGGCTCCTACTTACATAAGGCATGCCCTCTGTCACTTGATCCGCCCGTGCGTGTCCCTGCGTCTGCACGGTCTTTGGATCCAGTGATGATGGTTACGCTTTAATGTGGAGCAGCAGGAATAAGCTCTGAAATTTTGACTAGACTTGATAAACTTGTTAATTTTCTTTGTGTCTTTTTAGGTCACAGTTTTTGATACATAGGTAGGTTCATTCAAAAACAAAACTGACCTTTTTTCCCCCGCTGAATTGCGTATAGCTATTCCTATTTAAACTAATGCTCACAGTTTGGATTACAGTTTTGGAAAACTGGGACTTACCTATTTAAGCAGATTTACATGACTAAACTCAAAGAGAAGAATTTATTATTATGGATTAAAGTGGAAAATTTAGGCTAGAAATAGGGATTTTAAACTTGTCTGCTATATTGTCTTGTTTTTACTTTAATAAATAGGACAGTCGTAGTACTACTACTGATTCCATCCAAAAGGATTCCTGCTTTTTTAGTTCTTCCAGACAAATGTTTAAAGAGCAAATTTGTATGAATGAACCTTTAATAAATAGTGTGTGAGATTTAGTAGTATAGTGGGATATTGGGCTTATAGTAGGATATTGGGATATACAGCAGACGTTATAGTCATTTTAAAGTATTGATTCCGTAGTTATAAGAGTTTTAATAATCAGACCGTATTGTTGAAGAGTTTAATTTGAATATTGTTTTCTTTGGAAAGATTTGTTGCAGGGTGCCCAGTGACATCTCTTGCATCAGCAAAAATAGTACCAGTGGCGCCAGGGGATAACTCAAATGGTGCAGCATACTCCTAGCGCCCAGACTTTGATCTACGACTGCCCCAAGTACTGTTGCCCCCAAGCAGCATTGCATTGCCAGGCTCGAGCACTGAACCATTGCTACCGGGCTGAGTGTCCCCAAGAGTGAAGCCCAGGGCCTCCAGCTGACGGTGAGCCCTGTGTGGCGGCACAGAATGTGGGTCAGCAGTAAAACATCATCTTGGTTCTGTTCCTGGCACTGACAGATTCTTCTTGCCTTAGTAAGAGTATTTATGGCACATTTTTTTTGTTGTGTTCATCAAAGTATGAAATGCGACACAAATTATTTTTCATATATGTAAAAGCCATTAACAACTTTAGTTATATTGTTAGTAATCACATTTATTTATTTTTGCTTTTTTTTTTGGGGGGCTCACACACAGCAATACTCGGGTTACTCCTGGCTCTGCACTAAGGAATTATTCTTGGTGGTGCTCGGGAGGCCATATGGGATGCCAGGGATTGAACCCAGGACTGCATGCAAAGGAAAGCACCCTACCTGCTGTGCTATCACTCTGGCCCCTATTATTAGTAGTTTTAAGTCACCTATGACTTAATAGGCCAACCTGGAAGTAACCTTGATCATTGAAAATTGTTTGGATACTTGAGCAGACATTGGACCTAGTTGCTGCTCGTGCCCTTTACTTCCCAGCTATCATGGTCTTGGAAGCTTTTTTTTGTTTTGTTTTGTTTTGCTCTTTGGCTCACACTCGGCAGTGCTTAGAGGTTACTTCTGGCTCTTTGCTCAGGAATTACTCCTGGCGGTGCTCGGGGACTCTGGGATGCCGGGGATCAAACCCGGGTTGGCCGCATGCAAGGCAATTGTCCTACCCGCTGTGCTATAGCTCAGGCTCCAGTCTTGGAAGCTTTGGAAGTCAATGAAGAAGGTGAACCACACTGAGAATAGTGTGTGAACGCAGCATTTCAAGCAGTATCCTAGTACTATCTGCACTCTGCCCGTCTCCTGCTTGTAGCTGATTTTTCCTTGGTGAATCCCAGGACATCCTGCCATTGAGCAGTCTGAGGTAGTAGTCCAGAAAACTTCAATTGTGAGAAAATTGTTCTTCAGACGGCCAGCATTTCATCAAGCCCTTTGTGGCTCTTAAAAGAGAACTGCCCTTTGCCCCTGTGAACAGGAAGCTTACGGTACCTGGACATATCCTCATGGATCCCTTCAGCCAGAGGACTGCTTCCAGGACTTGCCTCCTGATGAGGTGGCCAGTGTGTGTCAGGCAAGCCGGAGAGTTGGCCTTTTGGTGGAGAGGCGTTTCCAGCCTCTCCACCTTCCTATGCTGGATGGCTCTGAGGCCAGGCACTCCGGAGCGCTGTACATGTCCCCCTCCCACCCGGGAAGCCTGGTGACTTTCACAGGAGCAGCTTTGATGAAGCATGCAGAGGAGCAGGACTTCCCAGCCGTGTGGGATTGGAGGAGACGGCAGCAGAGGCTGTATCTGAAGTCTGCTTTCGTAGACGCAGGCAATAAAATGACTTGAGCACATCCCAAGGCGTAATAGAGAAATGGGCCTCGTTCTCTAGGGCTCTGCTGCAAGCAGACTATTCTAGAATTCTGCAGCCTTTTGTGCCCTATTGACTGTGTTATACTGTGGAAGCCATTAGGTTTATGGTCCATTCGTGATGACTGACAGGTCAAACTTCAAAGCACCAGCATCCACTACCCTCGCACATTTCTTGACTACTTAGAGTAGATTGTTTTCTAACTTTTCTGTTGGCCTAGATAGAAAGAAAATGGTAGTTAATTTTTAAAAATAATAAACGTGTGTTTATAGTTTGAAATTTTCATTGCTTGCTTTTTGGGGGGGGGTGGGGTACAGTATACTCACTAAAGGCTGAAATAGATTTTAATTGAAACTTCTATTGATGATTTAACTTTCTCATTATTAGTATTAATACGTTTCCAATATTAAG
Organism: Cryptotis parvus; assembly: GCA_021461705.1. Taxonomy (NCBI): domain Eukaryota; kingdom Metazoa; phylum Chordata; class Mammalia; order Eulipotyphla; family Soricidae; genus Cryptotis; species Cryptotis parvus. The sequence goes on along the minus strand of JAJIBD010008383.1, from coordinate 45,630 downwards.
AGGCCAATTGAGTGAAGATCAGTGTTCCATTGTGATTTCACAGAATTGTCCCAGGCTGGTTTCTGTATTGTGCTTTTCAGTTGTCTCCCTTTTCACATCAGTTGCTATTTTTAGCAACGTGGTTCTTTTCTCCATATGGTCTCCTTCGTAATCAAAAAGACCAGCTCAGAGAACACAGGTAATTGTAAAGTTGTAGTTAGGTGCAAGTTTCTAAGTAAACTTTTGTCTTCTTTGTAGAGAGAAGCAAGCATATCTATTGAGCAATTGTTTATGTAGTAAGCTGTACAATTTTTTTTTTTTTTTTTTGGCGGGGTGACACAGCTGGTGATATTCAGGGCTTCCTCCTGCTTCTGTGCTCAAAAATCATTCCTGGCTGGCTCAGGGTCCCTCCTGGATGACTCAGGGTACCATTTGGGATACCGGGGATAGAACCGGGCTGGTTGCATGGAAGGCAAAATGCCTTGCCCAATATAATGATCGTTCCTGCTTCTCACAGACTATCTTGCTACCTGATAAATCATTTATCCCCATTTGTCCTGCAAGCTTGGGAGTCTAAATCACTTGACAAAAGTCTGAATTTGTCTCACTGGGCTATTTTCCTCAGAACTTGGATCACTGGCTATATTTTTGATGGGTGAAAATACTTAAGGTAAACTGATGGATAAATGTCTTAAGTCATCGTGTAATCATTGGTCATCAAATACGGTTCATTAAATAAGGCTCATGTTTTTTACTATAGACTGCATCAGGATTTTTTGACTGATGTGTGCTATAATAGATACAATAACATGTAGATAGACTTATCACTCTGAGGTGCTTAGATCTAGAGGAGGCTTCCCTTATTAAGGTATGGCTTATTTCAGTCTGACTGGAACTCTGCCATGCCTCAGTATTTGTATCAGAGCAACTTTTTTGAGGCTGAAGCTTAAAATTAAGATCAAGCATTTTTTCTTGGTTTTTTTTTTTTTTTTTTTTTAGCTGTGTCATTCTGCATTGCTTGGAATTTCAAATCCTCACCCTTTCTACCACCCACTCTGTTCTAAATCTCTTGCAGAAGATTATTCCCAGGGCACTAAAGACTTCTGTCCTTTGTATATCGCGGCTGTGAATACAGCTCTCTTCTTTTCAGTTTAATTAGCCCCTGCCGTAATTTCCTTAATTTCTAGTAATTATAGAGCCTTCAGGATGTGTAAGTATATGAACGTGAACATTCTTCCAGATTGGGGCATTTTGATGATTGTTACATAATCTGAGGTAGTTAATAGAGATGAAAATAGCCTGTGAAAGAAGGAAATAATGTTGTTAATACTTCTAAGGGAACGATAATTCTGGATTGCAGAGTGCAAGAGGGAGGATGGTTGAGGGTACTTATAGTGAGTTTGGTTTTTTAAAGTCTTGATAAAACCATAGCATTTCAAATACTTTAAATGGCATCTTTCTTTTTGCAAAGAGCTTTTGTTTCTTTTCCTGCTAAGTATTACTTTTTGCTGGATACTTTGTGAACTGAGGTTTTTGGATAAGGTTATATTATACATTTTAAATGTTTTATGTGTATTACGTGTATGTGCATTTTATCATTTTTATCATTTAATTGTTTTGCTGGAGGATTCTTTTTCTTTGCTAGAGGATTCTTAACAAATCCCTTCCTGAGTGTATTTGCAGTTGTTACAGTAAAGTAAATGAGCCTCAGCATGGGATTAAAATCTTGTTTGAGCCATTGAAAATACTACTTTAAAAGAATATTCTTTTTATTTTTTTTTGACAATGGCAAAAATGTTCATGTTTGGGTTTAAAGCCATGCAGTGTTCCAGCACCCATCCCTCTACCAGTGCTCACCTCCCACCACCAATGTCCACATACCCTCCCCCCCCCCTAGTCTGCCTCCATGGCAGGTTCTCCATCTCTTTTCTCTCTTTCTCTCTCTTTCTCTCTCTCTTCCCTCTCTTACATGTTGTGTATTGTAACAGACTTTTGACAATCATTGGTCCACTGTTCCTTTCTCTGCCTTATCTAACCTCTGCTCCCACACGTTTGTGGTAGTTTTGACCTTTGACAAGACCTCCTGATCTAATTCTTAATTTTTTTTTTTTTTTTTTTTTTGGTGTGGCACCAGGCAGAGCTTGGACCCAGGACCCCTCACACATTCGGGGCATGGTTCTCTACCACTGAGCTACATTCCTGCCACCTAAAATAGCCTACTTTTTAAAATGTTTATAAACTTAAGGCCTTTATTTATTTACTTAGTTTTGCTTTTGGGGTCACAATCCCTAGCGATGCTCAGGGTTTCTCCTGGCTCTGCACTCAGGAATTTCTCCAGGGGTAGAAGGGGCATGTGGGGTGCCAGGAACTGAACCTTGGCTTGTCAAGGTAAGGCAAAGTGCCTTGCCCACTGTACTATCGCTCTGCTCTATAAAATTTGACTCTAAAATACAGACTGATGTTTTTATGTATAACATATAATACGGCAAGACTTTTAATATTTAGTCGTTAACTTTCATTAGTAGTTAATGTGTTCTGAATCAAGAATGGGTGAGTGAGAAAATACATCAAAATTAACTTGCTATTGTTGATGAATAGACTTGATGAACTTCAGGAGCCCATGCTTGAAACTTGTTTTCTTTGGTGTATTGCTTTCAGAGTTGGCTTAGGAAAATTTTGTTCTGCTGCCTCAGCTGATGAATGAGGGTCCGTCTCTGCTTTCCCTACCACTTATGTTTATTGATGTTCTAAAACTTTATAGTCAGGTAAATGAGAAAATTTGAAAATACTGTTTGTTATATGGCATTTGAGAATGTTGATTGTACTTTATACTTGGAAACAGAAATTCGGTTTCTTTAAAGTAGTAATTACTTAAGCACTTCCACCAGAGAGATAGCTCAATATGCTTTGCATGCGGAAGCCTGGGTTCATTCCTGCCACAATTCCATAGAGTATTGCTAGGAGTAACCCCTGGTCACAAACCTGGAGTAGCCTTGAACGTCACTGGGTATAGCCTCCAAACCTGACCGTCACCTCCAGTTTTCTCTATATTTGTAGTTAGTACTAAATTAAAATGATCATGTTTTCAAATTTTTATTGGTATAAAACTTAAAACTACTAATTCTTTAAGACACTTGTTTATGATTTTCTGAGAGGCAGGCATTGAAATAAGTACAGACATGGGGCCGGGCGATGGTCCAGTGGGTAGGGTATTTGCCTTGCATGCGGCCGCCCATGCCTGCCTGGGTTCGATCCCGGCATCCCATATATGGTCCCCCAGCACTGCCAGAGTGGTTCCTGAGTGCAGAGCCAGGAGAAATCCTTGAGCGTTGCTAGGTGTGACCCAAAAAGAGAAAAAAAAAAAAAAAAAAAAAGTACAAACATATTTACATGTCAAAGAGTAATAGAGTAGTAATAATAGATATCACTTAGTAGTAGTTTTGAAAGCTCTGAGGAGTCTTGAGTTGAAGAAACAGGGAGAAAAGCCGGGAGACTTCCTGGGGGCTGTGACTCCTGTGCTGTATAAGAAGTAGGCACAGAAGGGGCAGAACAGCGTGTGGGACATGGCGAGTTAGAGGAAGGGTGGCAGTTGACAGGCAGCAAGAGAGTAGTGGAAGTGAAGTGGAGAAATAGGTGTAAGGGTTTTGTGTTCCCTTTCACAGTATACTCTTGTCCCCGTATTAGAATTTATTGTAGTTGGAAGGCTCTGTGATCTAGTGTTAGTACATTTGTTTTCAGGATGAAAGGCTTGGGCACATTTTGGATATATTGGACCTAATGTTTGAAGTATTTGATGATTGAGAATACAGTACGTGAACAGAAGATTGAGAGACTTAGGTTTTTATTTTATTTATTTATTTATTTATTTTTTTGCCTTTTGGGTCAACGCAATGCTCAGGGGCTACCTGGCTCGCACCAGGAATTACCGGCGGTGCCGGGGACCAATGGGATGCCGGGTCGAACCCAGGCCAGCGAGGCCGCGCAGGCAACGCCCACCCGCTGGGCTCGCCCGGCCCCGGTTTTTATTTTTTTATTATTTTTTTGGGGGTCACACCCGGCAATGCTCAGGGGTTACTCCTGGTTCTGCACTCAGGAATTACTCCTGGTGGTGCTCGGGGACCATATGGGATGCTGGGGATCGAACCCTGGCGGCATGGGCCAGCTGCATGCAAGGCAAACGCCCTACCCGCTGGGCTATAGCTCGGGCCCGAGACTTAGGCTTTTAGCTTATTTAACTAGTTTGTGTTGTCACTACTGGTTAGTGAATAAGAGGATGAATTGGCTGCATTAGATGAGTGTGTTAAACAGGGATTTTTGAATATGTTAAGTTTATTCTGTCTCTGCAGCATTTGGGAGATGTCTAACAAATAATTGAAAACAGTAGTATTAGGATTGAGGCCTATCCAGAAATAGACTTTTGTAGCAGTTAATAAGCCAGTAATTGTAAGCCAGCTTGAGATCAGTTTAGGTCACGGTGCAGACAGTATGGTTTTACATTTCGTATACTATTTTAGTTGGTTCCAGAATCCTTTGGCCAACTTGAGTCTTGTAATTTTGAGCAGACTAGATGTCCAGCTAGTGTGTGAACGTTATGATGAATGAAAATACCTCAAGTGATGCAGTATAGAACCTAGAGAGTCAGGCGAACTCTGAGGATAGAATCATTTTAATGTCACTAAAGAATAGGAGAGATTCGGGGATGTTGTTTCAAAGAGCAGGCTACATTTTACTACCTTGTATATAACAGAATTGTGTTCCAGGTTCCTAGTATTAACTCCTATCTCTTCAGTTATGCTTTTAAAGGTCCATTTTCTGATAGTTTAAGACCATCATTGATGTGTAGGGAGTAATCTTGGCCCTGAGCTATGCTAAATTCTGTCATTTTTATTTAATCTTCATTATTAGTCCTTTTAGATATTGTTACTAATTCTGCTGTACAACTGAGGAAATCAGAAGGCTTAGAGACTTTACTTCAAAGTCTTTATTTCAAAAGACTATCAAAGAACATGATATGTGAAATTTAGCAAAGCTTTGATACAAATTTTGGTTTACTGGACAGTACAATTTATGTTCCCTACTAATACATATATGTATGCACATAGTGTGTGTGTGTCCATACATTTATTTATATGCTTGTTAACCAGGATTATAAAGAACTCACTGCTGCACAGTAGAATGTGAGATAGTCAATGGCTTGGAATACATTGGGCCACATGAGTGCTAATTCTTACAGTTCTGTGATTTTTGTGTGAGTCATTTTATTCTTCCTATGTCTTTTTTTTTTTTAATACTGTGTCTATTACAGGAGAAAAAACACTTGTTTTGTGATTCCAACCTTGCTCTTTATGTAAGACCTAACAGTTCTTGATTCATAACACCTGTGAGAAATTCTTTTAAAATAATTTGAGAACTTGTACAGTACTTGAGCCACTTGGTTTATGTATTCTAAATACTTTACAGTAAACATTTTACTAATACTTGGTGGGTAAAAAGACCTTTCTAAAGATCCCTCCCTTTGGTTATAGAGCAGTGTTCCCTGGAATGGACCATAGTGCCCCACACCCAAGGTGGAATGATTAGGGTAAAGGAATGGTAATCTCGGGTGGAGGAAACTTTCCCTTTTTGAGGGGAGGTCCACAACTTATTTTGCTCAGGGATCACTCCTGGTAGTCTGACAGATTATATGGGGTGACCGAATTGAACCGAGTTTGGCTGGTGTGCAAGGCAAGCTCTGTACTAGCACTGTGGTTCCTGAGGGTACTTTCTTGTACACTTAAAGTGGCAGATTTCCCGAGGAGGTGTTGAAGGGTTTTTTCCCTCCTGTACGGGCAGGAGGCCAAATTTGTGAATCTCTGTTGAAAGAACAAGTAAAAAGTTTTGCCTCAACTATCAGCAGTTTAGATTTCTCTGGAGTTTATAGTCCACATTAACTTTATTTTTTCTTTTTTGTTTTAAATTGTTTTTATGGCTACACCTGGTGGTGGTCAGGGCTTTCTTCTGGCTCTGCTCTCACTCCTGGTGTGCTCAGTACAATATGGGATGCTGGAGATGGTCAGTCAAGGCAAGTGCCCTACTAATGTGCTCTTACCAGCTCCTTAAGGGTTTAAAAAATATTTTATTGGGGCTGGAGCAATAGCACAGTGGATAGGGCATTTGCCTTGCAAGAAGCTGACGCAGGTTCCATCCCCAGCATCCCATATGGTCCCTTGAGCACTGCCAGGAGTAATTCCTGAGTGCAGAGCCAGGAGTAGCCCTGAGCACGCCAGGTGTGACCCAAAAAGCAAAAAGAAAAAAAAATTCTGACTATTCTTTATATGTGTTAATTTTTTAAAATTTAATTTTGTGACTTTTGGGGCCACACCTGGCAATGCTCAGGGATTGCTCTTGGCTCTGCACTCTGAAATCACTCCTGGCAGTGCTTCAGGGGCTGTATAGGAAGTTAGAGATCCAACCTGGGTAAGCTGCATGCAATTCAAGTGCCTTACCTGGCATGCTAATGCTCTGGCCCTTTTTTATGTGTTTTAAAAGTTGTTATGATGTTTTAAGCCGTTTATATTATTATAACCTATGCATATGCTGTTAGCAAACTGAAACCACATTGTACACATATGGAGAATTTGAGGTTATCAATAAATGCTGGAATTAGAGATGACTACAAGAGTATGCTACCCGCACAGCAGAGCCTGGCAAGCTACCCGTGTCATATTTGATATGCCAAATGCCAGTAACAATTATAGACCTCATTCTCATGACCTGATGGAATGGTTTGAGGCTCTCCTGGAGCAAGCAGATGCCCTTGGGCTCTACTTGCATGAGACAGGCCATATGGAGATGTTACTGGTGCCTGCTCGAGCAAACCGATGATGAACGGGAAGCCAGTGACGGTGACAGTGATATGTATGACATCCTTTATGTCTGGATATCTGCTGAAGACAAGCAGCATTTATATGTAGGGGTAAATTCTCTGAAGGTCTTTCATAGTAAAAGTCTCTGACATTGGATTTGAATAAGACTTGAGTAACAGGAAAAAAAGTTGTTCTGTTAAAGCATCGGTACCCAAATTTGTTTGACTTATAGCCTCCTATTCAGAACAAAAATTACTGTTTCCCCCATGGAAGGCTATCTTTATGTGAACAAACTGAAATCTCCCTTCCCTCAATAGCACCTGGGGTGTGCACCTTTGGGAAAACCTCTGTTAAAAATTTGCTTTAAGGGGCCGGAGCGAAAGCCCAGCGGGTAGGGCGATTGCCTTGCACGCGGAAGGCCCATGCCAGCCGGAGTTCGATTCCCGGCATCCCATAGTCCCCGAGCACCGCCAGGAGTGATTCCTGAGTGCAGAGCTAGGAGTAACCCCTGAGCATTGCTGAAAAAAAAAAAAAAAATTTTTTTTTGCTTTAAAAATTCTTGAGTAAGAATTTTTTTATTCAATTTGAACTCCTTTTCAAGTTATGTTCTTGAGTAAGACACATCTTGAGGGGCCAGAATGATAGTACAGCAGGAAGGGCACTTGTCTTGCATGCAGCCGACCTGGGTTCTATCCCTGATAATCCTATATGGTCTCCCGCCAGGAGTAATTCCTGAGTGCAGAGCCAGGAGTAACCACTGAGCATCACCAGGTATGACACCCCCAAAAAAAAAAGCCACAAATGAATAAAAATTTAAAAAAAAGACTCATTTTGATTTGAGTAATTAAGAGTTTGATTGAGAATTGAACTGGTATTTTATTGTTAGGGTAATTGAAAGAATTACTTAGCCTACCTACTTCTTTCTCTTTCACATTCATACTATTGGACATGGCCTAGAGAAGATTTTTATTAAAAACTTGTTGCGTTATGATTGACGCCGCAGAAAGCTCTTTGGAGATGAGTAAGTATTTGAGAAGCAGTTGGCGTAGTGTAAGCATCACTATCACTATCTTCCCGTTCATCATCAATTTGCTCGAGCGGCCCCAGTAACATCTCCATATGTCCTGTCTCATGCTAGTAGAGCCCAAGGGCATCTGCTCGCTCCAGGAACATAAAGAGCCTCAAACCATTATATTAGGTCATAGGAATGACCTAACATAATTGTTACTGGTATTTGGCATATCAGATATGACACGGGCAGCTTGCCAGGCTTGCCGTGCGGGTGGCATACTCTTGTAGTCACCTCTACATACAGCATTTATTGATGAATTGCGTGGCCGCGATAGGCTCGTCTGCTGGATGGAGTTCTGACGAGAGGGAGGTCTGGATGTGGAAAATGGCGGCCCTCATGGAGTGTGTGTGTGGGGGGGTGTCGTCTGGTTTGTTGCGAGACTCTGCTGGGGTGGCGGGCCAGGGCTAGAACCTGCCATCCCTCCTGGGCGCCTCGTGAGCGGCGTGTAAGTATATCACCTCCAAAACGTTAGTGTGGAGCCTAACAATGAGTGTTGCTGAGGTTTTAAGGTGCAGAGCTGTAGGTCATGGTTTTGGTAGGGTTGCACCACCCAGTGGTTCTCAGAGGTACTCAGTATGATGCTTCCAGGGAACTATGCCAGGGATCAAGCCAGGGCCTCCAGCATGCTGGGCATACGCTCTAGTCCTGAGAGTCCTCTCCCTGACCCCAGAATGTGAAGGTTTTAAATTGCATATGAGACTCATCCTGAGAGTAGTAAAAAATCGCTCAGTCCACAAGTATGAGTGCCTATTACATAACTTTTTTTTTGCTAAATGATTCATCCAAAAGAAAAAAAAGAAAGAATTTCCACCTTCAGTAACTGACTTTAGGCTTAGAGGAAGGAAACCAAGAGAAGAAATTGGTGTTTGGGGCAGTTATAAGAAGACAGTGCTATTTAATTTTTTGTGTATTTAAAAAAAGGAGCTTTTTCCAAACTTTTTTTTTTTTCTCTTTCGGTTTTTAGCCACACCTGACTGGCTGCTTAGAGTTTATTCCTGGCTCTAAACTCAAGCTACTGGCGGAGCTCAAGGACCATATTCTGTGTTGGGACTCAGGTTCAGATTAGCTGCTTGCAAGGCAAGCCCCTAACCACCAAACGGCCTGCCATTGTTATTTTAGAGTAGTCTGTTAAGATTTAATTTTAAGGTGACCGATAGGAGCTCTGGGATAAGTGAAGGAGCCTTGCAGACATCTGGGTGACGCGCCTTCCTCACAGAGGAAGGACGTTGCTTTGACATACTCATGCTGGCACTGTACTTTGTGTTAGACTACATTTAGAGTGGGAGCCACGGGTGGTGTGCGCCGTTTCAAGCACTCGTATTGAACTTGGAGGCTAAGTGACAATATTGGTGTGGCTCCAGCAGGATCAATCTGTGAGGAGGAAGAATGATGTCAGATTTTCAATTGAGTCATAACTTTCTAAAATATTTAAAGGGTTTAAGTTCCAAGAGAAAGGGACAGTCACCTGTAGGTCATGAGCAGTTGGCCTGCTTTTTGTATTTTCCGTCAGGCTGCTCTCTGGACTAGGAGCAGTCACAGATCAGTTTGGACGTGATTGCACTAGGAAGATGGTAACGATAAGACCTAGATTAGTACTGGGAATGTGAGAAGGACTCAGGGTCTGGGTTGGTTTTGACTATAGAAAACAAAATCTCTCGGTTTAGGAGAGAGGTGAGAGTAAAGAGGATTATTATAAGATTCTTGTTTTTAGCAACCAGCATGTTGAAGTGGACTAAAGGGGAAACTGAGTCGGGCAGAGGGCAGGGAGGATCTTTTTCTTTCTCTCTTGGTTTTGGGGCCACACCAGCCTATACACAGGGCTTATTTCTGGTTTTGCACATAGGAATTGAATTAACTCCCAGTTAATTTGAGAGACCTGAAGACATTCAAATAGAAATATTGATTAGGTAGCTGAACATGTGACTCTGGTAGTAAGGGGAGAGGGCAGAGCAAGCTATATACATTTCGAGATAAATTTAAAGTCGGAAGGTAAATGGAACCAGCTGCACTAAACCTGAGCAGTCATAGGAGCTCTAGATTCTGAGCCTAAGGATTGGAAGGTGTAGTGCTGAGAGCCAAGAAGCAGACTAACAAATAGTGGAATAGGATAAAAAGTAAGAGTGTAGTGCTTGAAAGGCAAGTTAGGAATCTGTTTCAAGGAATGATGAGTTCCTTTAGCTGCTGAGACTTTTACCTTTAGATTTAGGATATGAAAATAAGTCACTACTGGTTTTCTCAAGAGCAGGTTCAGTGGAGTGAAAGCTTCATTGCAGTGGATTCAAAGCAAAAGGGGAAAATGGAGCCTGGATATAATTAACACAGAAATTCTCTCTTCCCCTGCCCATGATTTTGCTATAAACGGGAAAGAAAGAAATGAGGTAGTGGTAGAGAAATGTATGGGTCTGTGTGATTTGCTTGCTTGAAGTTGGGAAATTACTTTAAATGCAGGTGGAAATTATCTTCAAAATGAAACTGATGTTTCTGGGGAGGGGGAGAGTGATACAACTGGGGAGGAGGAGGAAGGGAATCCATGAATGATGGTGTACCTGTCATGTGCTGGGCTGGAGCTAGAACTGTACTTGTTAAACTTGAAGTAGGCATTTCTTGGGATTCATGGTGTGAGCACTGAAATCTGCATTTCTAATTATCTAGATGATGCTTTACTCTGATCTATGTGCTAAACTTTGAACACGAGTTAGCAGATAATACTGGAATCATGTAGTTTAATTGTATGTGGGTGCGAGTGTAAGAGAGAAAGTGTGTGAGAGAGTGCACGAGCTTGTGTGCAGTGTTTCTTTGCTTTTTCAAAATAGGAAGCAAGTCATTCTGTAGTAAGGATGGGGAGATGGTATAAGATCATCTAGGAAGGAAACTGGAAAAAATAGGATCATGGAGTGGTACTAAATTGTGATTACTGATTATGAATTTAAACCGTCAATTGCTTGAATGTGGGTTATATTCTTTGTTTACTTTCAGCTACACGGATGCAGGTGAGGAGCAGGTGGGTGGTTGAGGTCTAGAATGGCAGATATTTTGGAGGGAGGAAAAGAGGAGAAATTTATGGGTGTACATAAGAAAGTTACAGAAATAAACCAGGGAATGAGGAGTATGAGAGAGCACTTCGTTAAAGAAGAGCATTTTTCTTTTATTCATTTATTATTTTGTTTCTGAGTTGCATTTCTCTTAATCTTTAATTTGTTAAAGAGCTTTGTAAGTTTTCAGGCGAGGAAAATAGTATTCATGTTCCCAATGTTTTTGTTACCAGGAAATCGTTCCTCACTATCTCACTGAACTTATCATTCCTCTAAATAAACTCAGGGAAAGCTGTCTGATGCTTTTGGCCAATGCAGGTATTAACATTGGATTGGGCTTTTATTGAAAGTGGAGACTCTGCTGAAGATAAGAGTTTAAGGGTCAAAGGATTTATAAAAAGTTTATCAGCTCCAAAAACTTTTAAATCGCATTCTTTTGATTCTGTTATAAAAAGTTGTTAACATTTGTTAAAGTCATGCAGATTTATAGTCCTAGTCATAATTAAATATTTACTATATGGACAAATACAGAAAGATTTCAACCATTGGTTTTTTTTTTTTTTTTTTTTGTTTTTGTCTCTTTCTCTTGGATATTACAGATGACCATGGATGAAAAATATGTAAACAGCATTTGGGACCTTCTGAAAAATGCAATTCAAGAAATCCAGCGTAAGAATAACAGTGGTCTTAGTTTTGAGGAGCTCTATAGAAATGCATATACAATGGTTTTGCATAAACATGGAGAAAAACTCTACACTGGACTAAGAGAAGTTGTTACCGAACATCTCATAAATAAGGTATCCATCTTTCAAGGACTGTTACTCATTTCCTGACTTTAGAAAAACTCTTTATATGTACTGTTACACTTTGACTAGAAGTATTTTTTTAGAAATAATAATTGCTGTACTATAAAACTTCAGTCAAAACTAAATCAGAATTGTTGATAATTGAGGAATGATGAAGTTTGAAATCTGTGATAGATTCTATATAATCATAATGAAGGAGGCATATGCCAACTATTTTAAAATGCCAAGAAGCATGTAACTTTTTTCTTTTAAATGTTCAAACAGCCCCTTTTAACTTTCTTTGTATATTTGAACATAATAAAACTACATTAATTGAAGTTGGCTTTTTTATTTTAACTGAGGCTAATATTAAATGTGAATTTTTAAGCAGAGAAGCTAGTGGTGGGCTGTTAACATTATAGGCTGGTTCTTTGGTTCCAAAACAATTTAGTTGCTTTTTTTTAAATTTTAATTTTAATTTTAATTTTATTTTTTTTGCTTTTTGGGTCACACCTGCGATGCTCAGGAGTTACTCCTGGCTCTGCACTCAGGAATTACTCCTGGCGGTGCTCGGGGACCATATGGGATGCTGGAGTTTGAACCCGTGCCTGCCCTACCCGCTGGGCTATCGCTCCGCCCCTAGTTGCTTTTTTAGAATAAGTGTTTTATATATGGTAAACTCTTCCATTGCAAGTATATCTTGCTTTAAGATTTTAATGAAATATATAGGAACTACAGAAATAAAAATACTAAACATTTTTGTGTGGAAGTAGGGTGTTTGTTTTAAATTTTACTTTGACAATGGAAAAGCTACATCGACAGTTTTTCTTATGTACCCTTCATCTATATCGCCAGTTGTTAGGACTTCTCCAATTTGATACTTGCTGTAGATACTATTGCGGAACAATTTAAGATTGTTTTAGATTCATTTGTTCTAAAGTACTTTGGAATGTTTCTCTTAAGAACAAGGGAAGTTCTCTTACATAACCAAAGAACAGTGTTCAAAATCAGGTGGTCTGACTTGATTGCTGTTAACTTAAGACAGTCCACGTTCTTCCTCACTGGTTGTCCTGTGGAGCAGCGGTGCCCTGTAGAGCAGTTTGGTTTCTGATCCAGGACCCAGTTCAGGATCGCACGCTCAGTCCGCAGCCTTCGTTGTCTTTCAGCAAGCCTATTCACAATTCTGAAGAGTGTAGGGCAGATGATTTGTAGATTGCCCCTCCGTTTTTGGTTTGTCTGATTGTTTCCTCATGACTAGTTTCAGGTTATGCATTTTTGGCAGGAATAATACATAAGTGATGTTGTGTCCTCAGTGCATCACATCAGGAGGCACATGATGTCAGTTTATCCCATTATTGGTGATGTTAACTTTGATCACTTGGTGTGCGCCAGATTTCTCCACTGTGAAGGTACCTTTTTTCCCTTTGTAATTCATAAGTAATCTGTTCAGATATATTTTGAGACTGTATATTATCCTGTTCCCCAAGACATTTTTATGTAATGGACTTAACATCCATTGATGATTCTTGCATGAATCATTATTACTGTTGTGGTTATAAAATAGTCAATTCTACTTCTGTTTCTTCTATAATTTCCTTCCTTTTAATGGGATTACATTGGTTCGTATCTTGAAGTAAGGTGATTGTAGTCTTGTGAAACCAGGTTTAATTTAAGTGCCTACCATGTACAACTTTTCTTGGAAAATTATAGGGGATATAAAGAGATATACTGTCTGTTTCTACATTTCTTTTTACATTGATGTCAAAGATCTTGTATGTATTTTGATAATGGTAATTATTTAGATAATCTAGCCTATTTAGACTTAGCGGCTAGTGAGTTGTGTAGACAATAAATGGTTTGGGAATTTAAATGATGGAGATTACTCTGGGCTCTTAAGATTTATAGGAAAAGAATAAGTTGGATAAATTGTGAAAATTTTCAAATAATGCGGAAAGCCTTTCAGGACAAGTCTGAAAAATGAGTGCACAGAGTTGCTAAATACAATTTTAGGTATATAACAATTGCTGGGAAGGGTTACTTAGTGGATTATAATCTTGCAGCGATTTGAGATTACATAAGAGAAACTGAGTGTCAAACTGAGGAGTTTGTAACTTTGGAGCTCCATTATTAATGGCCGATAATGTGACACAGCATTTGAAGAATAGCATGATAGAAATTTATAAATGTCATGTGTTACTATGTAGGAATGTATAAAAAGCAGAAAAAGACTTGGGAATTTTGGGCTGAAGTGATAAATTATAAATTACTGGGTGATGTTAGAAATTTTGATTGTAAGACTAGATAGAATTTGGTTACTGGGAGAAATGCAGTGCCACCAGTAGAACTACTGTGACATTGTAGTGAGAAACATTTGGATAAGGTGACAAATTTTGCTTAAGATCATATGGAAATATTTATAATTGGGAAAGTAAGAAATCATTGTATGGGTGAGAATAAGAAAAATGAAAAATCATGCCAAGATGCTTGGGTAAACTATGTAAGCTTGGCGGTAAAATGTAAAAGCTTGGTCTGGAACTCCAAACTGGAGATGAGGGCTTGGCATTTGATAGCATACCTTGAAGAATAAGTATCAGAATCCAGGGAATAGAAAAGCCTACACCTAAAAAGGACGGGGGCTTTAAACTAGTGAGCAGGTTTGAGAAAGGAAGTGCACTTAGGAGGCACCGATAGTGCAGCCAGCTTGGGAGCAACTCAGTTCTCGAGTAGAGGGTGAGTGGGGTTGGGAACGATGGAGATTAGTAAAGGAAAAGTTAGGAATCTTCTCTGCCTGGGGTTCCTAAAGTAATGGTAGGACAGTCACAGCTGTCTTTTTTTTTTTTTTTTGCTTTTTGGGTCACACCCGCGATGCTCAGGGGTTTCTTCTGGCTCTGCACTCAGGAACTACTCCTGGCGGTGCTCGGGGGGACCACATGGGATGCCGGAGATCGAACCCTGCAAAGCAAACGCCCTACCCGCTGGGCTATCGCTCCGGCCCCACAGCTGTCTTTATCGTTACTATAAGCTGTGTCTAACCTCGTGGTTGTACATGTTTTAAATTAGTTAATGTTTATATCCCAACGAACCAGGAGCTACTGTTAACTCTCGCTTTTACAAGTGAAGAAATTAAGACAGAAAATTGTTATTTTTGTCTAGATGTATTTAGGTTTTTTTCCTTTTTTTAACATTTTATTATACCACCGTGAGATATAGTGATTTAGTTATTAAATGGCGTAGCTAGACCAGAATGAAGCTTGTATGGCTCAGACCAGGACCTCTTTGTAGGTATGTTCTTAACGAATGATCAAGGTGCAGTAAAATGGGCTGAAATTAAGGGTTCCAAGGGGGCTTCTGGTAAATTAGCTAAATGCTTATGAGACTGTAGGCCTTTAAATTCTAGATCTTGGTTCATCTCAGGTTCATTAGCACTGAAACTATTGTAAGCCTTAATAATTAGACATACTGAAACTCAGATGGAGATACTTGGTAGTCACCCTTTGGTGTGCAGAAGGGACAGGCATGTAAGAATAAAGAGTTACTTAGTAGTAGGTCTAAAATATCTTGCTGCTATTAATGGAGGCAGTGTTTTGCAACTTGGACACAGATGCAGAAAAAACACACTTGTAGTTGCATGTTGTGGTTGAGAAAGGGCTCATTCAAAATTGAGAAAAAGGAAAGTCAGTGTGAATTCAGTGTTTGAGATCTGGTGGTAGCAATTATTTTGGAGACTGTAAGAGTTTCCACATATTGTACATTTTTTTTTTGGGGGGTGTCACATCTGGCAATGCTCACGAAGTTACTCCTGGCGCTGCTCTCAGGAATTACTCCTGGTGGTGCTCGGGTGACCATATGGGATGCTGGGGATCCACCCGGGTTGGCCGCATGCAAGGCAAACACCCTCCCTGCCGTGCTATTGCTCTGGCCCCATATTGCACATTTTGTAAAGGTCACCATCAGTAAGGTTTACTTACTGTTTCAGGATGTACAGGTAGTTCCTTATAATGTACTATATTCAAGCTGAGATCCGGTAAGACAGCAGCTAGGACCCATGGCAGGTAACCCGGGTCAGTCCCCCAATACTGCCTACACTCCCTCCAGCCTTGCTGGTGGCCATACTTGAGCACAGTCAGGGGTAATTCTTGAGAACAGCTGGGTATCTAGCCCAAAATCTCAAGTTGGTTGTGCTTACAAATGATAAATCACTACCATCAAAAAATGGTATCATTTTTTCCCTTTCACCCTATTTTACTGGTTTAACCTAGTTACTTTCTGATTGAGAAATGTATTAATTTGGCTCATTTAATGACTGATTTCTTAATTTTCAATTAAAATTATAATTCAATTGTTCAATTATTAAGTTTTGAGCATCCAGTAGTATCCTTATGCTTTCATTTTGATTTTACTCTTTAGGGAAAATGTTAGTTGTTTGAAAGAGATACTGCCAAAAGATGTATTACCAGATACTAGTTCCATTTTATGGTACCACAAAATGTTTGTCCCCTGATATCAGACCTCTCGACTGCTCTACCACATAGGATTTTGGGATATTAATGATAATTGTAAAAACTTAGTTTGTATGAAAATTTATATAACCTGTATCTGCATCACACCTTCTGAGTACGAATCAGGAAATTGGTGTAGAATTCTGTGATGTAAAAAATAACTCTTTAATCTCAGATTATACCCCATTTTGTGGCTCTGAAAGCATTACTACATGATCTCCTTTTTAATCATACTTTTAGCAATTAACAGAACTGGTTAATATTTATTTAAAGCTAAGCAAAAAATATTTATTTAAAGCAAAGGGTTACTTTCTACTGAAGTTAAACCTTTTAGCAGTTGGTAAAAATTGTGGCTTCTTACCCTTTGGAAATGACCCGCTGGTGGGGATTGCAGGAAAATTAAGCAGCAGTAAAAGGCTACCTTCTGAAGAATTTAGTGGAAATAAAATTTCTTATGGAATGAAAACGGATGTATTGTAGTTTGTTGGCGCCCTGAATGCAATTGAGAATTCTCAGCGTTTTGAGTAACTTTTTGGGTAGTGTGTGGTGCGCACTCACAGGGCAGGTGACACAAAGTCATTTGGGACAAATGCAGCTGATTATAGGTTTCACAGAGTAGAAACTCTCAAGGAAAGACAAGTGCTGTTTCTCTTGGTAGCATATTCTTCCTGTCTCTAGGAGAAGATTCTCTTTGAGGAGGCAAATTTTGGGTGTGAGAAAAGTGTTTCAAGTATTTTTCCCTTGTAGAACATTGTGTCCAAAACTCAGATTTGTCAGGCTCTGACTTTGGTGTGAAATAGGTTGGTAAATAGAACACATCTGATCCCTGCAGTCTCGGAAGAGAGAAGCAAGTTAAACAGATGCTTAGTTGTGAGGTACAGTAGAAGGCCAGAGAGATAACACAGTGAGTGGGTGCTTGTCTTGCGTGAGGTTGTCCCAAGTTTAATTGCTGGCATTTCATGTGGTCCCTCAAGACTGCCAGGAGTGTTTCCTGAATGCAGAGCCAGGAGTAAGGCCTGAGTATTGTGAGGGGTAGCCATAAAACACAAATAAATAATGGGAAAGCCTGGTTACAGGGATAGAGCAAAATGATGGGGATAACCGACAAGAAAGGGCTCTTTGAGGAAGTTAGTGATGCCTAAGCTGGACCATAGAGAGAGAGAACATGCTCACGAGTAAAGAGCAGCAGTGCAAGGAGGCTAAAGCCATTTCTGTGTTCTGCTGCTAGTCAATAATTTCAGCTTCTTGAGGCGTAAGTCCTTGGCTGCGGCTCCCCAGTTCTGCGGCACAGGAGCAGCGGGAAGCCCTGTGGAGGAAAGGGCACAGCAGTGTTTCAGCAAAAGGTAGCAAGGTAGCGGTGCAGATCTCCATACGGAAGAAAAAGATGGGGTGTGGAGAAAAGCCTCTCGTGAACGGTAAATCAAGAATTGGTTCTGTGAAGGAATGAATAAAATCAAAACTATAGCTGTGGTTATGTATAGTGAGTACGGGAGATTTTCCACAGTTTGAAGGAGTAATCCAGTGATTCACATAAGGAGTAGTGATTTTCCACCAGCGTGGAGCAGCGGGCTTTGAAGAAGTTCGGCTTCAGGATAGATTTCATATGCTGATTAAGATTGTTTCTTGCAGATACATTGGTTTTAGGAATAGGGAATGAGAAAGAACTACCCTAGGTAATGTCACTTCACTGTTTCATTAATTTGTCATGTGTCCTCCCCTCCCCAATTCTGTTGATGTGATGCTGTAACATTCAGGGTTCTCTCTCTCTCTTTCTCTCGCTCTCGCTCTCTCAGTTGTGTTTGTCAGGTGGTGCTTGCACATGTGCTCAAAAGGGACCCCTGATTCAGTTGTGCTCACTTGGGTTTCTCCAGGTGGGTGAGAGGGATAGGGACGATCATGCTCCTGGCCTTGGGTATCTTCTCAGTTGTAGTGCAGCTGGAAATGATTTGCCATGTGAGGGTACAGACAGCAGGTATACCAGTGCATGTGGTTGGTGCTGGGCATTGAACTCTCAACCATATGCTTTAAGGCAGGTGTGTTAGCACCTCAGCTGTCTCAGACCCCCATGCGTACTTTGAAAGTTTTGAACCTTCAGCTTGGTGGTAATTGCATTTTGGATTTATAAGTGGGGTCGAAAAAAAGAGCTCCATTGGCATTTTAAGATGCCAGTGAAGTTGAACATGCAAATCTAATTCTGTGAAATTTGAACTGGATGTGTACATTTGGGTAAATATAGCCCTGAAAATAGAAGAAACCATGCAGAAAACCAACAGAGGGTTTCAGTTTGAATCCGAATACATTTTAAACATTTGCAGTAAAGGATTGTAGTGGAGACTGAAACAGCTGAAGAGTTAAAGGTTCAGACTCAGCTCTGATATTAAAATAGAAAATATCTTGATTTTTGACATTGAATTGAGTTGTGGTTTCACAAAATTTTTTTGTGTGTATATATATTTTAAGTTAAAAGGACAATTTTCAGTTCATATGTAGTGATAATTAGATCTGTACTGGTGGGCATGGTTAGATTAGGGTTGGCATCATCTTTTAGTTTAAAAAATATTTGTGGGACCAGAGCAATGGTACAGTGGGTAGGACATTTCCCTTCCACGAGGTCGGCCCGGCAAGGGAGATACCCTACCCGCTGTACTATTGGATTGGATTCCTGCCATTTCATAGGGACCCCTGAGCATTGCCTGGTGACCCAAAAAGCAAAAAAAATATTTTCCCCTCAGATTTACTGAGATTCAGGGGCCCAGGAGATAGTACGAGTATTAAGGCACTTGCCTTGAACATCGCCGACCCCATTTCAATACCCTGTGCACCACGGGTGACCCTGAGCACAGAACAAGGTGCACTATAGGGTATATTCCACCCATACCCTATTTTTTAAGTTGAGATATTATTGACAAACTAAGTTATAAAATATTTTGCTTGTTTGTTTAAAGCCAACTCCTTTAAGAAAATTTTTAGGGGACTGGTGGCAATATCAGCAGGTAAGGCACTTGCCTTGCATGCCACTGACCTGGGCTTGATCCCCTGCATCCCATAAACTACTGAGGAGTGATCCCTGCAGAGCCAGGAAAATGACCTGGACCCAGCTGCACCCCCCCCCCCCCCATCCCCCGCCCCAACTACAAAAAACCCAACAAGAAAACCAGCAGATTTCTCTTTGGGATTCAAACATAACAGATTCATAATGAATCAGCAATACTTGATTTTCTTTTACCCATTGTTGAGCACGGCATGTTTTGTCAATGAGATATAACTTGGATGAAGTTGTGGTGGGAAAAGAACTGAGTAGGAAGGAGGGAGAACTGGGCTTGTTGTCTGATTCTGCTGACAGTTAAACATCATTAATATTTTCTGCATTTCAGATTATAAAATGATACTGGGATCAGTGTGTTAGCCTGGGGTGCTTTAAAGTAAATAAGGGGTTGGAGAGTATAAAGGTTAGGTGTTTGCGGTTCTATCCCCAGGCCCATGCGGTTCCCAAAGCATCATTGGTGCAGCTCTGAGGGCCTGTGATCACCACAGACAGGGCCCTGGTGGCCCCTGAGCACCAGGGTTGGGGGCGGGTTGGCCGTGGGACCTGAGCCACACCACTTCCTTGGGCCTTTGCTTGACCCACTGGCTTGTTGACTGAGTATCACAGAGAAGGGTCCCTGGGAGAGACCCAGAGCATGAAATTTAATGTTATAATGATAGATGATGTGATTTGGTAATTTGGGGTTAAGATTTAAGAAGCACAGTTTCTACTTTGGGGGAATGGGGCACAGGCTTCATGTGTACTTACACATGAGCCACAGCCTCAGCCCACTGAAGGTCATGGTTTCTGCAGTTCACTGCTCATTTCAGGCTAAACTGTGTTCAGATTAAAAAGCATCACCAGGAGCTGAGATGACTTGAGTTGTAGGGCATACATGGGTTTGTGTATCTAGCGTGTGTGAGGCCCTGAGTATGATCCCTGCTGTGTGGACCCCCTGAACACTGCTGGGTATTGGTGTCCCAATTAAAAAAATTTTAATAACATTTATTAAAAATGTTATTTTAATGAAAACACAAACCACAACTATAGGTCCAATTGTAGAATTGAAATTGATTAGATAAAGCTCCAATATTAAAGTAGATAAGTATAAAAATTGATCTTTTTATGTGAAAATTGTTAATATATCGTCATGGGGTTGTTGTGTGGGATTTACTGAGTTGTTTGGTGTTAGTTGAGCCTTCTATGTTACTGCTTTTGTTGAATTTAGTTGTCTTCTATGTTACTTTCTATCTGATCTGGTGTCTACTACTGGAATTTCAGTATCAAGGAATTATTTCATTGAGTCATGGTCCAGAGTGTTCTGGAGCTGGTCTGGGCCTTTAGTGAAGGGTGCCTCAGCATAACCTCTCTGCTCAGGAGTGACTTCTGACTGAGAGCTCTGGAGACCTTATCTGGTGCTGGGGATTGTCCAGGTGAGGCAGGGGCCTTACCTCCTTTATCATTTCCCCAGCCACGTAGTTTGAACTTCTCAGTGACTTTCTTGTTTGAATTTTTGTGTGTGGTTGTTTAAACTGAAGCCTTTGTAGAATAACACCCTGTTGCAGTGATCTGACTTGCTATGTGTGTTTATATCTGGGGATCTCAGGTATAAATTGCTAAAAATGATATGTTGGTGCAAATTACTTTTCCGTGTGTTAATTTGTATACTTATTTTTAGAGGGAAATATACTATGTTTGCTTATAGGTAAATTTAAAATATTTCTGTGGGAATTCTAACAGCATATGGGAATCAAGTTAACTAATTTTATGATGGTAAGCACTGGCCATTTTGTAAGTCAGTTTTCTTTCTAAGAATATGTGATTGACACTGGGAATTCGTCAGATGGAATCAGGGGGTCGGCCATTCCCCCCTCCATTTTGTCGAGCCTGGTGGCTCCGCCCCCTGCCCTGGGGCCACCATCCATAGCATGCGGGGCCTCTGACGTGGCTAGGGGAAGCTGGAACTCCGCTTTTCCCGGGCTAAGCTGACCATGGGGCTCCAAGGAGGACAGATGGGTTTTGGGAGTGGGGGCCCATCACCTCTGGGGGTCCTGGAAGCAGCCGGACGAGACTCGCCCACCACACTAGCCACCACCTTCGTTGTCCGGACACTGGGATACTACCTCACGACTAGATTAACAGAGCAAAACCAGTTTGAGCCCAGGGTCGCAGCGCCCAAGCGGCTGCGCTGGTCCATCAAAATAGTGGAAACAGTAATGTCCTTTAATGCACTGCATTCTAAGATGTGCAGGAAAGTTTGGCGGGAGGGAGAGATAGAGAGGAGAGAAAAGACATACAGAACCCGCCAAGTAGTTGAGGTGTGGGAGGGGGAGGGAGGTGGGGACATTGGTGATGGGAGATGGGTTTGGGTGGAGGGATGGGTGTTGGAACACTGTAGAACCAAAACTCTACATGAGCATCTTGCAATTGTATGTCTAAAATGGTGTAATAAAATTTTTGGGGGAAAAAAATTAAAAAAAAAAGAAAATGTGATTGAATATAGATATTTTAATAGCATATGTGTGCAAAGTTGGTAAATTCTGAGAAAATGTGATTATAAAGATTCTAATAGCAAATGTGTGAAATTTGTTAAAATAGAATCATCAGTGAATTAAGAACATTGATCAAAACATTCCAGAAGTTTTTTTAAGCAAACATGGATCCAGTTCGGCATCCCACAGATGCTGATCTGTTGTGTCCTTGAGCCATTAAAAAAATAACGCCATGGGGCCGGAGTGATAGCATAGCGGGTAGGGCATTTGCCTTGCACGCGACCGACCTAGGTTTGATTCCCGGCATCCCATATGGTCCCCCGAGCACCGCCAGGAGTAGTTCCTGAGTGCAGAGCCAGGAGTAACCCCTGAGCATTGCCAGGTGTGACCCAAAAAGGGAAAAAAAATGATGACATGTCTGTCAGTCAGAAGCTCCACGTGTTGGTGAATTAAGCACAAAGAAAAAGTGGAGAAAAGATGTCATTTTTATTATCGTAAAAATTATTAAGCATTAATGTGAACAGTGGGTAGGTTATAACAGGCAGGACACTGGCATAATCAGGTCCGTTTGGAAGGAGTACAGTGGGCTTGACTACATTTGTAGGAAACAGGAATGGTAGTTGGGCTAGGTTTTGAAAACATAGGCAGTTTGAATTTTATCCTGTAGTTACAGCTGTTGGCATTTAGTAATCACAAAGATTGAAAGGAGTGGAAGATTTAGTAGTAGGAGTGCCATTTCAGTGCTGCGTTGCTCTGTAGCTCTCATTCCTTTGGTCTTGTTTGTCCTTACCCTAAAGTTGTTGGAAGAAACTAAGATCCCATAAGGCTCTTGATGTATGATGTAGAAGAGTGATTTGAATTCTTATTAGGGTCTTCAGTGTGATTCTTCTCAGTGTGTTTCCCATGTATGAAGCTCAGTAATGATATTCCTTACACCACAAATTAACAAACTGCAACACACCAAAAAGAAAAGGAGAAAAAGAGATTATTGGAGATACGCGGGGAGTCAGGATTATTTGAGTCAGGAAGACAAGCCATGGGATACAGAGGATACTGACTTTTGGAGATGGAGCAACTTCTGCTTTAAGACAACTGGAAGAAAGCTGATATTTGGGAAGGGAGTAGATCACGTTTACAGTGTTATTAGCAAGTTCCCCTATGTTAAATACTAATTGTTCTTGCTTGTATTATTGACCAGACCAGAGATTCTCAAACATGGCTCTTTGTTGAATTAAACACCATGATTTGCAGAATCAACTGTTCATAGTACAGTTGGTTCAGGTCTTCAGTATTCCAACACCAGTCCCACCACCAGTGTGCCCTTACCACCATCATACACCCTCATTTCCCCCCCATAGCCTCCATCCCTGCTCCCTTAGCAGGCACTAGATACTGCTTATTACAACATGTACCTTAGAATGGTATTGCTAAAGTCATGACCTTTATACTGAGTTATTACATGGAAATTGAACCATCTGTTCCTGATTATAGTTATTGAACTTATTAAAACTAATGGGCGCCTGTTCTATTTTAACAAAGGTATTCATGTTAATTTCTTACAAGTATTCAATATTTAACCCCAAACCCACCACCGCTGCAACTATAGACCACAGTTATTTCCGTTTTCCCAGACTAGGCTCAGTATTTTATCTGAGATGATTCCAGTGCTCAGTAAACCTGGAGAAGCAGAGTAGACCATACGTATTTTGAGGGCAGGTATCCTTCCTGTCTTGGTTATATGTTGGATTCTTGAGTGGGTGGATGAGTAAGCCTAGGACTGGCTTCGCTCGTCTTTGCATCTCTTGCTGCTTCATATAGTTGGCATTCAGGAACTGTCTGCTGAACGGAATCTTCAGAATACCACGAGTCAAATGAAAATTATAGTTTATAGCATGGCCTACTGAGGTCTGTTTTGTCCTACAGATACTGGGTAATTCATCTCTTTGTTCATTATTGTATCACTGTTTAGTCAGAGTATATCTCACTGTTGAAAACCACTCTCATTTTAGGCTTATACATCTGTATATTTGAATACTGGAGTTGTCAGTCTTTCAGGAACCAGATCGTGGTGATCTTACAGAACTGTGGTTCTGTTTCTTACAGAACTGTGGTTCTGTTTCTTACAGAACCGTGGTTCTGTTTCCTTCTCATACTCAAGCAAACATACAGACTTGCTCATTTCTTGGCACTGTATTTTACTAACTATGACATAGTTACAGTGACTTTCTATGACTTGTCTCTTTGTTTTGGGGCCACACCAGGCTGTGTTCAGGGCTTCTCCAGACTGCTCCAGGGTCACCCTTGGAGGTGCTCAGGGGATCACCTGGTGTCAGGGGTTGAACCCAGACCTCCCATGCGCTCAGCCTCCTGATTCATCGCTGACCTCTTGATCTTATTGTCTAGAGCATTGGGACTGCAATAGTTTATAAATGATTCAGATTCTTCTGTCACATGTTCCATCTTTGCTTTCCCTTTTCACCGGTAGGAAAGATTATTTTTCATAAGATGATGTACCACTTTTTTTTGTGTGTGACAGTATTTTTATTATACCACCATGAGATATACAATTGCAAGATGTTCATTTTGGGTTTTGGTCATACAGTGTTCCAGCATCCATCCCTCCACCAGTGCCCACTTTCCACCAATGTCCCCAGTTCCCTCCCCCTCCCCCAGCCTACCTCTATGGAAGGCTCTTTATCTCTTTTCTCTCTTCTTAACTCTCTCTCTCTTCCTTCTCTTACACATTGTCAATGGCTTGCAATACATACATTTAGAGGTTATCATGTATATCCCTTTGCCTACATGCGACAATATTTTTAAGGTGTGCATGTTTCTTTCTTTTTTTTTTAAGTACTTTACTATACCGCCGTGAGATACACAGTTACAAAGATGTTCATATTTGGGTTTTGGTCATACAGTGTTCCAGCACCCATCCCTCCACCAGTGCCCATCTCCCCACCACCAATGTCCCCGATTTCCTTCCCCTCCCTAGCCTGCCTCCTTAGCAGGTTCTTTATTTCTTTCCCTTTCTCTCTATCTCTTTCTCTTTTCCTCCTTTCCACATTGTGGATTCCAATACATACATTAAAAAGGTTCTCATGTGTATCTTTTATCGCACCACTTTTTAGTCTCAGAAAAATTTTGATTTTTATAAACTGCATTAATAGAAAGAAGAAAGTTGAAATATTTGCCATTTTTAAGATGCTACCAAATTCAGATTATTTTTATTTGCTCTAGCTTGTAACAGATTTTATGTATGATGTGTGAAAATGGGTTTTCCTGCTCCCATTGTGTACCTGTGCTTTGAATCTTGACTTCCAGTGCTATTCATTATAATCGACTTTGCAAAGGTTATAGAAGGGCTAATAATAGACTATTCTTTTCTCCCTGCCCGCAGGCAGATTGCAAAGTGACCAAATGTATCTTGTATTCCCTGTAATACCCTGTTTTACTTATTATCAGTCTTAGAAAAGACTGCTTTTTTAGTTTAAAAGCTTAATTGTGGGGGTGGGGGGGAAGAGAGTCCTTACAGTGGGGAGAGTGCTTGCTCTGAATGAGGCCAGCCTGGGTTCCATCCCCTGCACAGCACATGATCTCCAGGGCACTGCTGGGTGTGGCCTAAAACACCTCCCTATCCCCCATACAGAACATAAAAGAAAACTTAATTTTGAGCACTTCAGTGAGTAGGAAATAGTCACAAGGAATGAATTTGATTTGAAATTGCAAGTAAAGGGCGTTTTGCTAAATGTTAAACTTAACAAAGCTGCATTTTTAACTATATATAAACTTTAGTAAAATTATTTGTGGAAAAATCTCCTGACAGCATTAGGAAGATTAGCATTCCCTGTAGTGGCTATTGGACTGTTTCATGGTACTGAGTAAGATTTCTCTGAATAGATTATGTCAGGTTTATCTTAGGAGATAGTGAAAATAATGCAGAAAATTCTCTACAATTAATCTAGAGAATATCAAGGGGGTGGTGACTATCATTTTGGAATCTTGTCAGTTCATAATGTCTTAAGATTCTCAGGAGTTTGAAGAGATTTGAATTACAATGTCTACTCACCAAATATATATCAAATGTGCTAATATTACATTGACTGCATTACAGATTCCAAAGTATGAAGTAAAAAATTGTTTTCATTTTTAAAATTCCTGTTAGAGAGCTTAGAATAAATAAGCAAATGTACTGTGTATGTGTTTTATCTCAAAATTTAAGGCACCTGTGAGCTTTTCTGAGAATCTTGTTAAAATACTCATTCTGGAGGCCGAACGATAGCACAGAGGGTAGGGCGTTTGCCTTGCACGTGGCCAACCCAGGTTTGATCCTCGGCATCCCATATGGTCCCCCGAGCACTGCCAGGAGTGATTCCTGAGTGAAGAGCCAGGAGTAAACCCTGAGCATTGCCGGGTTATGACCCCAAAAGCAAAAAAAAAAAAAAAAAAAGATAATAATAATGATAAAGAACATTTAAAAATACTAAAATACTCATTCTGATTCTGTTGTATTGATATATGATCTGAGATTATGCATTTAAAGGTGCTCTCCCCTTCAAGGAAAGTAGATGAATGTTTAAAATATGTAATATAAATATTACAATTGGAACATGTTATGTGGCTTTTAGCTCTGCAAAATAGTATCATTACTAATGATTTAGAATGAGCGGTACTACACAAAGAAATGAATCCATTCGTTGATTACGATCACTTATCAGCTGCTAAGTGTGGGAGTTGGTTGGGATTTGAATGAGGCAGTCTCATTTTTCAGCGTTTTTTTCATGCCTCTGCTCACAAGCATGAACCATATACATGAAGTAACTAAAAGTTGTCCTCCCGTCTTAAATTAGATATCTGGGGATGGGGAGGAGTCCTTTTGTTTAGGGGAGAAGTTCTTTAGTTTTCATGATTTGGCTTCTATTGATAGTTATTTCTTGTAAACCACTTTAGTTGCTTGGTTTATGTCATATTAATCAGTTATATGAGGAATTATTATTTTGAGGTCTTCAAGAGTAATTCTTTAATGGTACCGTTCCTTGGAAAAGTAGAATTTATATAGCTAGTGAAATTTGTAAAGGACAACCTCCCAGATAACAAATGCAGGACTTTGAAAAAATAATTCAAATATTATGTGTGGTAACTTGAATGCCATGTTTAATCCTGGTAAATGTTGGATGCTTATGTAAGTACTCAGATTTCAGCAGAAGAAAGGGACAGTTATGTCTTTTAAAAGGATTCAGAGACAGAAACACTTAGCAGACTTTTAGTAACTTTAGTTATTTTACAACTGGAAAAACAACCCTTAAAATCACACAGAACCAGCTTTTAATCAAGAGAAATACTCTGCCACATATTGGTTTGCTAAGTATCTTAGTGCAGCATGGTGTAGAAATGCCTTTACTCATCCTCATTCATATTGAAAAGGGAAGATAAAGACCAGCTGGATGCTTTATGTGAATTGGCCAAAGTCCTAGGTAGTAACTGCCCTAGGTATTGTCTGCAAGTACTAATTTTTGTTGTGTTTGCTCTGTGAATATTAAAATACTGTGGATATTGGGGAGATTATACCTCTATTGTGATCCTTAAAAATGATCTTAGTAATCATGAGTGTATCTATGTTATTCATACCCTGTTTGTGTTTTACATACATGTGTATTCTATTTATTTACTTATTGATATATCATTTATTTATTCTTTTAATTATTTTTTTCTTTTGGTTACACCTAATTATACTCAGGGATTACTCCTGGCTTTGCACTCAAGAATTAGTCCTGGTGGTGCTCAGGGGACCATATACGATGCTGGGGATCGAACTGGTGCTCAGGGGACCATATAGGATGCCCGGATCAAACCCAAGTCAGCTGCATGCAAGGCAAATGCCCTTCCCGCTGTGCTGTTGCTCCTGCCCAATGATGTGTATTTTAATACAAAATAATACTAAATACAAATTTA
This sequence comes from Cryptotis parvus, assembly GCA_021461705.1. Lineage (NCBI taxonomy): Eukaryota > Metazoa > Chordata > Mammalia > Eulipotyphla > Soricidae > Cryptotis > Cryptotis parvus. The sequence continues at coordinate 17,952 of JAJIBD010008383.1, read as the reverse complement.
TGTACTTTAGAAATTGATCTGCTTGGGGGTTAAATATTCCCTGAGGTTTTAAGAAGGAAGTTCTCAATTTTTAGAAGACCGTGTCATGACCATATAACTGCTCTGATTCAGTTTTAGCTAATGCATTTACTATTTTTGGTATCATTTAGACATTTAATTAGAGTTGACTGTCTAGAATTTGCCTTAGCTCTTGAAATTCAGAAAGTGAAAAATGATGATGTAGCCATGCCAGTTTGAATTATTGCAGAGTATACGGTTTGATGGACTCAAAATAACATCTATGCTTGTAATAGGTTGCTTTTCTGCATATAGGTTATGGTGTCATAGCTTACTGTTTACTTTATAATAAAGCATGACTTACCTTGAGAAACATAATCACTGCAAGTTTTAGAAACAGTTTACAATAAAATTTCTTTCAATTTCTAGTGTTATGAATCATGTAGGTTCACATAATGGCTATCATAGTCAGCGGGGTGGGGGGTTCCCCTTGAATAGCGCCTGTTTGCCCTTAGAGTCACATCCTTCTCTCCAAACTCCTGATAAGTACCGACTTTGTCACTATAGTCTGTTTTCTCTGGAATGTCATAGTTCATAGTCTTTTCAGACTGTCTTCAGCATGTTTTTTGTTGTTGGTCTGGCATGGTTACAATAGTGTTAAGAAATTGGTTCAAGCTCTTATTTTTCTTTGTCTTGTTCCTTTTTATTGCTGAAAGATGCTCTCCTGTACCACTATTTGCTTGTTTATAGAGTTGTATACAGTTTCTTATGGTTAGGAGTAGAATTGCTGTGAATATTGTGTAGCAGTTTTCATTTCTTTAGACTTTAAATGCCTGTGAATGGGATTGTAGGGTCATATGATAAGTGTGTATTTAATTTCATAGAATGCTACTAAACTTTCTGGGGGGCTTTCTGTTTTGTATTCTTACCATAACATGTGAGGTCTTAGTTCCTCTCTCTAATCATTGTTAGTACTTGAAATTTGTCAGTATGAGGCTTATGTAGTGATATTCCGTGCGATTTAAATTTGCATTTCTTTAATGACTTGAGTAACTTCTCAAGCGCAAAATTGTTTTTGTATATCCCGGTTTGTTAGTCTATATTTGAATTATTTGCTGAGCTGAAAAAAGAGTTTCGTTTATAATATTCTGAATTTAAGTAGTCCTATGTTTTCTTCCAGATTTTTGGGTAACATTTTAGCATTATTGAATAGCAGCTTTTAATTTCCATGGTGTTTAGTATATCTTCACTTATATTTTTGGTACTATTGGAAGTTGCTTGAAATTGTATGTTTCAGGGGCCAGAACGATAGCCCAGCGGGTAGGGCGTTTGCCTTGCACGTAGCTGGCCCGTGCTGGCCTGGGTTCGATCCCGGCATCCCATATGGTCCCCGAGCACCTCCAGGAGTAATTCCTGAGTGCAGAGCCAGGAGAAACCCCTGAGCATTGCCGGGTGGGACCCAAAAAAAAAAAAAAAAGAAATTGTATGTTTCATTACATTTCATTCTTTTAACCCTTTCTTTGAATTTCTGTGGTGCTTTGGAAATCATTTTCTCCAGTTCTTTTTTTTTTTTTTTGTTTCAACTTTGTAGAACAGGTTTAACTTTCATGGTGTTCAATGCCCAGTTTTTTCTTTTATGCTTTTGGTAATGTTATATTGGAAGTTGCTTACAATTATAAATGACCTCTTTGTTGTTGTTGATACCTCAGTATGATTTTATTTACTTTCACTTCATAAAGCACTGTGGTTTACAAAGTTAGCTGAGCTTTAGACATACAGTGTTCGAGTACCACTCCCATCACCACCTCTGTTTCTCTCCCAAACCTGCCTCCTCTATCTAGCCTGCTGTCTCTGCAGGCACCTTTTTTAGGATTGGTTGGTGAAGTCCGGTCTCAGTGTTGCTGACTCTGTGGTTTGATATTTCACTACCATTCCTTAGCACCGCTTGTGACCTCTTGTACCTCCCTAAATGCCACCTTTCGTTACATTTCCGTTAGTTCCTTTCTTTGAATGTCTTTGGTGCTTTGAAATGCTGTGATAGAGCTAGATGCTTTTCTCTCGAAGCAAAGTGTAATGTGTCGAAGACTCAGAATTGTGTCAGTATTGTAACTACTTGAAATATTCTGTTGAAACTACTGAGGAAAACACATGATCATTGTTGCTCTGGAAGGCAATAGTTTCCTCATCTATTAGCAGAATCACTTGTAGTTTTTATTGGTTTGTGGGTTTGTTGTTGTTTAACAAATTCCTTTATTTCAATTTTTGAATAGATTCCCAACAACTTTTACTTTTTTTTCTTTAAAAAAAAAAAGCTGTTGCAGAGTCACAGGAAAATTGAGCAGAATGTAAACCATTTCTCATACTTTCTGTGTCCCCCCCACATACAGTCTCCCTTGGTATCAGCAATCCACACCAGAGTGGTGTATTTCTGATCACAGATGGCAGTTGAACCTTATTAACACATTATCATCCAAAGCCCACACTTAAAATTAGGGTTAATTGTTGGTATGGAACATTCTGTGGGTCTTGATAGAATAAAGATACCAGGGATGGAGAGTCTTTTTTTTTTTTTTTTTTTTTTTTTTGCTTTTTGGGTCACACCCAGCAATGCTCAGGAGTTTCTACTGGTTCTGCACTCAGGAATTACTCCTGGCGGTGTTCGGGGTCCATATGGGATGCCGAGGATCCAACCTGGGCCAGCCGTGCAAGGCAAATGCCCTACCCGCTGGGCTATTACTCCGGCCCCTGGAGAGAGTTAGTTTAGCCTGTAACAAACACGGCTTTCTCAGTTAGATCTCTGGCCTCCTCTCTGAAAAGTCCATCCTAAGTTAAGCCCTGGCAAACACTGTCTTCTCTTTCCTCAGTCTTAACCTTTTCCAGAATGTCATATGGTTGAACTCATACACTGTATAGCCTTTCAAATTGCTTTCTTACACCTCCTACCCCTTTTTTTTGGCTTTCACACCCAGCAATGCTCAGGGCAGCAATGCTCTGCCCTCAGGACTTACTCCCGGCGGTACTTGGGGGAATCTAATGGGGTCTGCCTTGACGCTCTACCTGCTGTGCTGTGGCTCCAACCCCTCCCTTGGGATATTGCCTGTAAGCTCTTCCTTGTCTACAGCTAGATTGGGGGCCCTTCCAGCAGTGGTTCAGACCTCACTCCCTGAAGTGTTCAGGGGGCCACGCAGTGCATTTGCTCTAGCCCTGTGAGTGATTGTATTGGCTCTGCATTTTTTTAGCTTAATAACTTGTCTGTTTTAGTGATGAATAATTTCCCATTGTCCGATGAACTATTAGACACTAACGAGTGAGGGACTAAAGAATTTGATTGCTTCCAAGTTTTCAGCACTTAGGGAAAAACGTCTGCTGTGGATCATGTTTTGTATGCATGACAGTTGTCATTCTGTTGGTATGTATACTAGCAGCATGAAACTGGATTAGCTAGTGGGAGGGTTTGCAGTTTGGAAGAACCTGTCAGATTATCTTTGCAAATGGTCTACCCGATTCCCACCATCAGGAATGAGAGTGCTTATTGCTCTGTATTCTCACCAGAGTGTTTTGTTAGCTTTTAGGGTTTTGAACTTGACTGTTTTTAATGTTCAGTGATGAATATGTAGTGTTGTTACGTTGTTTTGATTAATGATTCCTTAATGATCTGATATTGGCTATCTTTTCATATTTTTTCATTGCTTATTTGCCATCTGGATATCTTTTTGGTGAGTTTCCATGTTCTTTTGCCAATTTTAAAAATTAGGTTGATTTATTGTTGAGTTTTACAAATGTTTCTGTTTTGGGTGCATATATGCATATGTCTTTTTTGTTTTGTTTTGTTTTGTCTCACACTCGGTGACACTCGGGGTTACTAACCCCTGGTTCTTTATTCAGGAATTACTCCTGGCCATGTTCGGAGACCATATGGGACGCCGGGATCAAACCCAGGTCGACCAAGTGCAAGGCAAATGCCCTACCTGCCGTGCTGGCGCTGCATATGGCATTTGTATCTTGTTAGATACATCTTACTTTCCTACAGTGTGTTCTGTCTGTTTCTCCACTGGATAATCATTCAACTGATCGAGTTCTATAGTTGCTTAAAACCTGTCTTGTATAACTTGAACAGTTTTACAATGATTTCATATGGTTTGTTATCAGTAGGTACTTGATTTTTTAAGTTCCTATTTTATACACCAAGGTTTGTGTAAACATTTCTTAGGCAAAAGGGAGTTGCTAGTGGGGAAAGTTACAAAGTCCTAGTCTAAGTGACTGACTGTAACATTATCCTTTGGGGAGTGAAGTGCCAGACCCAGACAGTTGTTTTCAGTGACTTCCTTTAACTTCCTTCTCACTACTGGTCCCATTCTATCTTTTCCTTGACTGATCCTTTTAATTCCAGTGCTTTCTCTAGAAACTTTAATGTAGGTTTCTAAGTATTCATGCTGATCACATACCCTTCAGTCCTGGCATTGCCTTTGCAGCAGGGTTACTCTCCCATTTGCCTTTGTTGGTCTAAAATCTGTTGATTTTATTAGGTTGTGAGACTAGCAATGTTAGTCTCCTCACATCGTCCTCACATCTTTGTTCATCTTTGTTTTGGGACCACACTTGGAGGTGTTCAGGGCTGTTCCTGGCTCTGTGCTCTGGAGTGACTCCTGGCAGTACTTGGGAACCATCAGCAATGCGGGGATTTGGATTTGAACGGAGTTGGAAGGATGGTAGATAAGGGCTTTTAACTTTCTCTACTGTCTGTCTGGCCCAACCCCCATGGTTTCTCAAATTCCTATATTGTTAGAATTTAATAAAATTAAGGTTAAGTCTTTTTTCACCGAATGTATTTGTTTCATATGTCAATTTAACTTTTTAAAAGCTTGTTCTAATCTTTTGTAATGGTGGAAGTATCCACATTCTCTTTCTTTTTTTTTTCTTGGATTTTGAGCCATACCTGACAGTTCTGGGGCTACTCTGTTTCTTGCTGGGGTTTGCTCTTGGTGTTACAGGGGCCCCTTCATTGCTAGGGGGTATACACAGGTTTCCCCCAACATTATCTATGAAGCATGTGCTTTAGCACTTTGAGCTATGGTCCAAGCCCATACTTTTCCTGTATCAGAGTGGAAGAATATTTCCTGGGATATTATTTGAGGAATTTTGCTCATAGAGTGATTTAATTAAAAACAGATTGTGGCAACTTTATATAAAGCATTTCACTTTTAGTTATGTCTGCACATGTATAATCATTCAAAAACAAGTATTAAAAAGTTAACATATTCAGCTATTTTCTAAGTAAATTGTATTGTTACTGATTTGTCAGGATACTTTTTGAAGATTGTAAATAAAATTTTGTCTTAGGACAAATTATAGTTGAGTACATGTTTATTTTGTTGAAAGATAAGTGTATAGAAAAACATTAGTATTTGATGATTTATTTTAATGTGTGTAGTAATTGAAGAAAATTGCTTCTGTAACATTTTTGTTCAGCTATTTGTTTTTTACTAATTCAGCAAACACAAAGTATTTTGCTTTCCAGTATTGGGGAACTGTATTTCCATATTGGGGAACAGCTGAATAAAGCTTTATAGCAGGAGTGTATAGGAATTGGCTGAAGAGCTGGGGAGGTAGTACAGGTCCTCGCCTGGCAAGCAGCCACCCGGGTTCAGTTCCTTGTACCACAAATGGTTCTCAGAGCCCTTCTAGGAGTTACCCCCTAACTTCTGAGCACCTCTGGGTGTGGCCCAGAATTCAGGGTTGGGGAGAGTTCACTTAAGCCTATAGGATTAATTGGCTAGATAGTTGGTCTTTGGAATATATAAAATATTAATTTTGTTTCATGCCATATGTGTTTTGTATTGTCATGAGTTTCAGTTGCTATTCAGAAGTTCAATGAAAGTGTGAGGTGAAAAGAAAATTGTAAACAGACATGTTTCCAACTTGTGTGTTTTTAGTGTTAGTGACTTCGAGTTTGTGTCTGACAAGTTACAGGTTTAGTGAATTGAAATAATATAGCTTATTTTCATAAACGTCCTTGTTTACTAGTACTGTCAGCTAACCCACATGAGTGCTCGATGTGGTCATATTTGTGACTTAATGTATCTTGGGGTCAGGGAGCTTTGTCTTATAAGAATAAATAAATTCAAAATTGTCTGATACAGACTAGTGGTTTTCATGATTTATTTAATAGAATGGCTGCAGTGATCCAATATTGAAAGCTCTTAATGACTTTTTCTTTTTACACATAAGATAAAACAAATTAGACCCGTTTCTCCCCCATTTATTGGGGTAAAGTATCTTATTTTTGTCTTAGCCTTTGGTATTTCAGCCTCTTCTTTAGACTAGATCTAATATGCAATCACATTTTTGCGATATATTTATAATTTAGACAGAGCTGTTTCATATCTTGATACACATGGTTAATTTCTCAGAAAGCACAAATTTGATTAAGAGTGTCCTTCTCAATACCTTCCCAAAATGTTTAATCACTGCTGCAGATGATCTGTGATAAGGACATTTTGAGATAGAAGATGTTGGTTAGGGGTATTGAGAGTTAAACTGTATGAAGGGTTGGTGGATTTGAGTAGCTCTAGAAGTTGGCAAAGTAGTCCGAGAAGTGTTGTAGCAATTTACAGGACAAATACACTTCTCTTTCATGGTAATGCCAGAATCAGAGCCCAAATCCTGTTCTCTCGTTTTAAAATAGCTTTTTCCTTAGACTGGTGACAGCAGGAAGGAATAGCAGTAGTAAAACTTTTTATTAGAGCAGGTGGCAATTTGCTTGTGGGCTGTAGAAAGGAATTCATGAAGCCTGAATAGTTTTAGCAGGATTGTTTGGGGAAGGCATTTTATACTCTATAGGGAGAGCCTGAAAAGTTTTAACAACTTGGAAGTAGTTTGTGTATTTGGATTGTAAGGATGAAATTAGAGTCTTATGCCCTACTAAATTCTAGGCATAGGTATACGCAGGAAGCTAGGATCCTTGCTGCCATGGGAGTTACGTTTTAGTAGGCATGTTGCTTAGTAGTGTGCTGGGGATGGGCACGATAGAGGACCATTAGGAGGTAGAGGCTGTGGTTTGTACTACAGTGTTGAGAAGGCTTCTCTCTGTGGGGATACAACTTGATTTCTTAGTAGGAGAAGAAATGGTACAACACATGTACTGCCCGTTGAGTGCCAGGTGCTACCCTGAGTCTACGGCAAAGTGGATATGATTCACAGACAAGGAAACTGAAGCACAGAGATTAAATAAATTACTCAAAGACCACACAGATAGTCAGGATGTTGGGCTTTAGCCCTGTTAGTCCAACTCCCGAGTCACTGTTTTCAGTCATTCTACAAAGATGGGGAAGGGTCATGTAGAAGGAATTTGGTTGGAGCAATAGCATCAGGCCAGTTCACTATAATTCATTGTAAGTAGTAAGGATTTCATTTTGTCACCTTCAAGTTAATGAATAACTGAAAAATTTCCAGGAAGTTGTATGTTTCTGAAAGTTATGAGGTGGATCTGGATCACATATGAGACATTTGGTAGTGTTCTGTGTGTAGGTTATACTTTAGCTAGAGTTCTACTGTGTTCTTTATTTAACAGATATGTGCATGTATGGGTATGAGCGTGTATTGTGCATATATGCTAATGAACTAATGAACACTTCTATTAATAGGTGCGAGAAGATGTACTAAATTCATTGAATAACAACTTTCTTCAAACGCTAAATCAAGCTTGGAATGATCATCAAACAGCTATGGTGATGATCAGAGACATACTAATGTATATGGTAAGTGGTGCTGTTTTATTGTTCTTTTGGTGGGGAGCTTCCTAGCAGTGCTGAGGTGGAGTAGGGGTGGATGTGTGGCGTTGTAGCATGCAGCAGCTAGCAGGTGGACTCATGGTACCCAGCCAGACCAGCAGTTCAGTGGAGGATTCAGTGCTGCTGTGAACCAGAGATTACTTGGACTACTCTCTTGTTGCGGGAGCCTCCAGGGATCTAGTCAGGGTCAGCTGGGAGCATCTCTGACCAGATGTTCTTTTGTTATTTCTAAAAGGGAGGCAAGGACGAGCCTTGCATGAGTAAAATCTCAGTTGTACTCGCACATACTGTAAGATTGGAATAGAAATGCAGGGGAAAGACAACTTTTCTCAGAAGCTAGCATGCTTGCTTCCAAAACATTGAAAAGGTTTATTAATTGCTCTTTTTGGAGAAATTAAATATCAGTATGAGAGATAAAACTAAATATTCATAGAAAATTTGTAAAACCGAATGGTTTTTTATCTTCGATGACTTAGTTGTTATATTAGCATAAATATTTTGTAAGTAATAGGTGCCATCTTTCCTAGTAGTAAATTCCTACAGTGTGTCTACTTTTTGATATCTACTCACACGTATCTTTGCATATTACTGGTCTTTTTTTTTTTGGTTAGGAACAGTTTGGAAAACATTGACTTGAGCTAAGCTGTCAGTAAAGTTTTCTAATACTGCACTACATGATGAGCGAGGCATATCACTACTAAATTATCAAGTCTGATCACTTACATCTAGCAAAATTGGGAGTTGAAGACCATTTTCTTCTAAGCCTTTGCTCTTTCTATATTTGTCTTTTCAGTCTTTTTAATATAGTGGTTAGAGCTTATTTTAGTTCTCTTAATAGTATTCTATTAAGTAGTGCTTTTAAAGAATTCCCAGTCCACCGTTATTTTGTTACAGTGATGGAAATCAGACTTATTATCTCTGGTTTGTTAGGACTTAGTGACAAGGATATTGGGGGGAATGTATTTCCAGTTTTTTAGAGGTTTGGTCACAAATATTTATGGGAATGGTTAAAGGTAACAAATCCTTTAGAACTGATTTATAGAACTAAGCTTCCAAGGGCAGAGGCAGTTGGGAGGGAGGGCCCAGAGACTGGAGGGAAGTGGACGCTGCTGTGGAAGGTGTGCTATTGCAGCTCCGTATGCCGAGTTTCTCAAAATCCCTGCCAAGTCTCATCGTCATTTTATATTGTCCTTTGAGGTGAATGAGAATGTGCAAGCCTACTACCTGGATAACGTGATAGACGTTAGCTTGCCGCTGTTCTCTTTTAAATTCTGCATTTGGTGAATCTTTACTACATCATTACTAAGAAAACCTTCTCAAATACTTTTCCTGGCTCATTACTTTGTATATTAGAAGTATTTCAGATTAGACACATTCTTCTCTCTCTCTCTCTCTCTCTCTCTCTCTCTCTCTCTCTCTCTCTCTCTCTCTTCTCTCCTTCTCTCCTCTCTCTCCCCCTCCCTCCTCTCTCTCTCTAATTTTTCATTTTCTGTTTTCTTGGATCCCAAACAGAATTTTAAACCTTGGGTCCTGGTTGTTATGTGACTGTTACTAAGAAACTTATTAGTTCATTCCTTAGCCTTCTTACAAGATGAAAATAATAAGCTTTTGGCTATAGTGATTCTGAGGCTGAGGCTGAAAGAAGCCATCCATGTTAAGCATGGTAATACACTTAGGAAAATGAACTCGTATTGATATTTCTTGTCTGCTCACCCCTTTCATCAGACTATCTATTGCTGGCACAGTCCTGAATAGACCCAGTAAACTTCATTGTCTTGTGCTCTCACTGGAGGAAACCCCACAGTTAGAAGACGTCTGCCCCTGCCTCACACCCCAGTTAGTGTATCCTGAGTATCCCCCACCACAGCAGGCTCTCTGTTGGCTCATCTCTTGGCTCATCCCGCCACTTCCAAGTCATGTTTTTCTCTTCAAGCTTCTGGCTCTTCTGTGGGTCCCCTTTATTAATAGTAAATATTCCTTTCTACTTCTTAGAGAAAGAGAAGAACATTAGCATTAGGTGGGAAACAAATTTCCCACTGAATCTGCAATCTCTGTTTTCTTTACTTGATGGTTTTCTTTTGTTCCATGCTGTGTTGAGGGAGGCGGCATCTGTCAGTCCCCTACCTGTGTTAATAATTCTTTTTTCCCTCCTGCACTATATTACACTTGAGCATTAGACACATTCAGGCTTCTTAAATGCAAAATAAAATTCCACTAAAATCTATGTTGGGGGCTGGAACAATAGCATAGCGGTTATGGCATTTGCCTTGCACGTGACTAAACCAGGTTCCATCCCTGGCATCCCATACGTCCCCTGAGCACGGCCAGGGTAACTCCTGAGCATTGCCTGGTGTGACCCAAAAAGAAAAAAAAATTGTGTTGTAGTTCCCTGTGCTGCCTTCTCAGGTTTCTACTGACCATTGTAGCTGAATGTCTCCAGAAAGTGTTTCATTGTTGACTTTTTGTCTCTTTTCCCTCACCTATTTTTTAAAAATTTTGAATGTGTTCCAGTTAAAATTTTTAGGCAACATATTCTAGCCATCATGATAATCTGTGCATCTATGAAGCAGAAGATGACTGCTTATTCTCATTGTCCGTGATTACTTTCTGTAGCATTTGGCACAGTGACTATGTTCTTCTAACATGTTGGATTCTTAATTTCTGTAACCATCATCTCTTGGAATGTCTACTACTGTGTGTGTGTGTGTGTGTGTGTGTGTGTGTGTGTGTGTGTGTGTGTGTGTGTCAGAGCTCAGGGCTTTCTCCTGGCTCTTCCCAGGGAGCACTCCTGGTAGATATCAAGGCCCCATATGAGGTACTGGGGACCAAACCCCTGTTGACTTTGTGCCAGGAAAGCACCTTATCTGTACACTGTAACCCCTGCATGTCTACTAGATTTGAGCTCTTCGTTTCTCCTTCATACTCCTTTTCTTAAAACAATGGAATCATTGTGAGATAGACCATTACAAAGCAGTCGTGGTTGGGTTTTTGTCACAGTGTTGCTCCAGCACCATCCCTTCACAGCAGCTTTCCCTCCCTCCAACCCTCAGCCCTGTCTGCCTCTTGGGCAGCCTCTCTCTCTCTGCGTCTCTCTCTCTGTCTCTCTTCTCTCCGTCTTCCTCTCACTCCCCCTCTCCACACACAAACACACACACCTTCTTTTGCACATTGTGGTTTGCAATCACTTCACTTGTATCACTTGTCTTCTCATTGATCATCGATTTGCTCCAGCGGGCCCCAGTAACATCTCCATGTGTCCTGTCTCATACTAGTGTAGCCCAAGGGCATCTGCTCGCTCCAGGAACATAAAGAGCCTCAAACCATTCCATCAGTCATGGGAATGAGGTCTATAATTGTTACTGGTATTTGGCTATATCAAATAGGACACAGGTAGCTTGCCAGGCTCTGCCGTGCGGGTGGGATACTCTTGTAGTCACCTCTAATCTCGAGCATTTATTGATGAACTGGGGAAAGATAGCTCTGGCGAGTAGGAAGTCGGATGTGGAAAATGGTGACCCTCATGGTGTGGGGGTTCCTCTGGCTTTCTGTGAGGCTCTCCTTCCTGGGCACCTCATGATCAGCTGGGCACAGAAAGAGCCAGTAGCAGCTCTGCCCCGTGTATGTGAGTCTCTGGATCAGCATACCTGGGCTGGGCTTGAAAAAGACTACTGCAGGGGCTGTGATCAGCTCTTCTGTGGTTTGCAATACAGACACTAAAGGGTTGTCATGTATATCCCCTTATGTGTTTCCAACACTCCAGTTCAACCATATTCCTTTCTCATTTGTTCCCTTAAATGCCATTTCAGATAGTGTCTCAGGACAGTTCTTTTATTACTCCAGCTTTGTTTTCCTCTGTGCAGATGTTCTCAGATATCTCTAGCCTAAGATTCAAACTCATTTGTGTGTTTAGTTTAATTTCCTTGAGAAGTAATGTCAAACTGCTATTTCAAAATGGGCTTATAATCAATTGTCATCTTTTTCTGCCTGAAACCTGGCAATTACTTTGGTTGGATTATTTTCCTCTGTCCTTGATTGATTTATTGCTGGAATCTCAGTTTTTTTTTTTTTTTTTTTTGGGGGTCACACCCGGCAATGCTCAGGGGCTACTCCTGGCTTTGCACTCAGGAATTACTCCTGGCGGTGTTCGGGGACCATATGGGATGCCGAGGATCGAACCTGGGCGGCTACGTGCAAGGCAAGCGCTACCTGCTGGGCTATTGCTCCGCCCCTGGAATCTCAGTTTTTATCAGTTACCTTGACCAAACCCCTTTCTTTATGGAAGTTTTCTGTACCTAATCTTGGCAGCATCACTGACTGTTTCCTCAGTCCGGGTTCATGTTGCTAGTGTTATTTCAGCATGTTTTAAATAGTATGTTATTGCTGTGCCAAAACCCTTACATCTTACAATACAGCTTTTCACTCTCCGTGTTTTCTCTATTTTCTCTCATATGCACCCAGCTAATTTTCCTTGCAAGACTTAGTTTTAAATGCCAGGTGTGCTGTCCCCTGACTACTGTTGCTCTCATTGGATCCTAGACAATGTCATTCCCAACATTTGTCATAGTTATTGTTGGCAGCAGTTCAGTCGTTACTTCCCCTGTACCTGAACTTCCTGAGAATGGGCTGGCATGACTCCCAAAATAGTACTCAAGTTTCTCTAGTGGATTAATATATTCTTTTTTAAAAGTTCATGTTTTTTTTCAAAATGCTTTTTGTAAAAATGGTGCTGTTTTGTGGAGCTGGAGAAAGTATAGTGCTCCACTCCCGTTTGATCCCTAGAAGTCCCTATGGTCCCCTGGCCCACCAGGAGTGATCTCTGAGCACACCTGGGTGGGGCGCAGAAACAAAAGATGATGTTTTTGAAATTGATGCAGATTTAAGTTGTGAAGTTTATTTGGTAGCATTAGCAATATGGCGTGCTCTGTGGGGGTGGTGTTTGGGCCATATCTGGCAGTACCCAGGGAAGGAGTCATTTTGGCAGTGCTCCGGGAACTTGAACCCACTCAGCCATCTGCAAGGCAAGTGCCCTACCCACCGTATTACCTTCTAGGCCTTTAAATGGTCTTCTTATACCCAGTCCTGTCTGTCAGGCCCATACTCTGAAATTGCTTTTCACATAAACCCAATAGGAGAGGCGTGAGTAAAATTTCTGGAAAATGCTCTTTTCCACAATCCCTCTACCCTCCCCTTCACAGTTACACAGCTTCAGGGAATAGTCCCAAGAAAGGAATGTTAAAATTCCATAAAATTTTCAGATTTCTCATTCATAGAAAAAGTTAATGAAATTGGATCTCTCAAACACCACCACCACCTTTTTACGTTCCGGAAAACTAGACTTGATAAATACTCTTAATGTTCCACAAGGTGGAATGCTTTCATTTCTCTATAGATTTTTAAAATTTTCCTTTTTTATATGTAGTGTTCAGACTAACTTGAGTAATGTCCTCTGAAATTAGGTAGGGACTGGGGATCTGCTCAGAGTAGTATGGATTGCCTTAAAAGCATGACTTAGAATCCCTGAATTAATAAAAATGTAAAATTCATGTAAAATGTATGTTGACGTGTTTAGAATGAAAGTGCACAGAACTTTGAGAGATGGATGTATCCGTTGGATCCATTATTTCAGTTGGTAATCTTTTGTGTTTCAAAGATTTAGACTGTACTTTCTAATGATGTCTATATTACTTTGAATATTTTTTTACCTGCTTCCAGAGGTTTCAGATTACATCACTATCACTATCACTATCTTCCCGTTCATCATCAATATATAACTTGCAAAAAAATAAGGGCCTTACGTAAATGTAATGGTGTATCCCTTATGGTGCCCAGACTGACTTCTTCTGTGAACACTTTCCTGACTCCTGGAAATTTAGATCTCAAGCTCGGGGTCAGGAAAAATGATGCTTCACTGTCCACAGAACTATCCCCTCAGCCTTCTGCTTTCACAAGGCATTGTCTGAAATGTCTCATTAGGGACTCAGCGTAGTTACCACCAGGCATGACTGACTCTCAGAAGTGAGTCACAGTTTATAGAGGGCCAGTCATTGGTCATTTGTCACAGTCGTTGGTCACTTCCTGCCGTCTGGTAGCTTCCATGTCTCTAACAGAAAAACGTGCATGTCCTGAATTGAATAGGTGACTTCTGGTTTTGGCAATGCCGGCCTTCCCTTTGAAGGCATTAGTGTTGGTGTTCTCCGACTTGATTTCTTCTTTGTAATTTCTTCTTCTATTAAATCTTTGCATGATGAATTTTTGTAATTGTTTTGAAACTGTTAGAAAAAATTTTATTTTTATTTAGTTAATTGGAAGACTGAGAAAAGGATTTGAGTATCTTACGAAGAGGGTTATATAGTAAAATTAGTTATTGATAAATCCATAAGTCTATATTGATACTTTTCTTAAACCAAAAAATGCATTGTCACTGAAAAATTAAATTTGTGGGTGATATTCTATAATGTGCATCTGAGAAATTAGAATAAATGTCAAAGGAAATAAAAATCTCATCTTAATATATAGAATTAATAAAAGTAATTAAAAAATTCTGCACAACACTGAGGAACTTCAAAGATATTTTCAAAGCTTTCTTTGAATTTGATTGTTTCTAATCATTTTTACAAACAGCAAAAATATAGTACTATCGCAGGTTATCCTTAAAAAAATTAGAGACTAAATTCAAAATTTGCATGAGTGATAAGGAACCTCAGATAAAGAGGAGTCAGTCTTTCTTTGAGCTGTTTGGAAAGTCAGCAAGTATGGGTGAAAAGATGAGATAGAAAATAGCAATAGCTTTGTGAAGAGGAGGGAAGACGAGGAGCTCTGATGTTCTTACTCTTAGTGAGTAGAAGCTACAGCCATCAGTTTCAGGTTGTGAGCATGTGAGATGTCAGTGATTGACTGAAGACTCTTCCAACCAAGTGAGTAGTAGACTCAAGTTATTAGAGAGATGAAGAGTAGTGTCAGTCACAGGAGAAAGTAACAAGAGTGGTCACAAGATGATGAGAACATGGAATGATAAAATTTGTGGGTCTTTGTTTTTCCTGTAGATTCTGGCACTTTGATACCTCAAAGTTTCTTTATAATTATTAGATTGTATATTAAGGACAATAATGTAGCATATTCTGGAAAACACAAGTTGCTGAACAATCTTGTTGGCACCTTACCTACTGAACCTGACATCTTAAAAAGAAAGAGTTCTGTGGCTTTGGGCTAATAAGCCTCTTTTTGAGAGAGTGAGGGTACACTCACCTATGTTCAGGGATCACTCCTGGCTCTGTGCTCAAGGATCATTCTTGGGGATGTTGGACACATTTGTGGTGCTAGGGTTGAACTTGCTCACCACATCTAGGCAAGCACTTACTTGCTATACTCTCTCTTGGACTCATGTTGAGAATTTTACTTAGCTAATGCTTTGCTAACGTCTGTCGGTGGTGTTGGTGTCCTTGTCAACACGATCATGGTCGATCAACATTGGTTCATTTGAATGTCTAACAACACGAATAGGACGATTACACTTGAAGAGATGTGGCCCACTGCCAGCAATTTCTATCTTCATTGTCTACGCACCAACATCCACATACAAGAAAGAAGAAATTGAGAAATTCTACATGGAACTGGAGGAGTTCTATAAAAAGATCACACCTTCTACAAGATCATAGTTGGTGATTTTAATGCCAAGATAGGACCCAGAAGATCGGCTGAAGAACTCCACATCGGGACCCATGGCCTAGAATGGAACAAACAGGGTGAGAGACTATCTGAGTTCATCTTGTCCACCAAGACCATTCATGGGAACTCACAGTTCCAGAAGGCTGAAGCGAAGCGTTGGACATGGGAATCTCCTGGTGGACAGTTCCACAATGAAATTGACCACATCATCTTCAATCGACGGTTTTGTCTGACCGATGTTGCTGTCTTCCCAAATTCCAAACAGGATCGGACCACCATCTCCTTCGTGCAAAATTCTACTTCCCGCAACAGGGAGAAAAGGCTGCAAAGTTTAAGAAGAGAACTCCCAGAATAACCACCAACTGGGAACTCTTTGGCACCATTGCAGCAACATGAGAAGATACCACCATTGGCGACATCGATGAAGAATACAGCCGACTGGTTCCAGCACCTCCATGATTGTGCGAAGAATGCCGAGAGAGAGAAAGACAAAAAAGGGCGCCTGTCTTCAAAAAACTCCTCGAGCTCATTCGCCAGCGTGGCAAGGCGTGAGCCTCAGGCGACCAAATGCTAATGTCCAAGCTTGCAAAGCGGTGCAGAGAAACCATAAAGGAAGACTTCAAAGAGAGAAGAGCAGAAATACTGGAAGATGCAGCAGAAGCCGGGAAAAGCATTCGCACTGCCCGCTTTGTCCTTCGCCCAACTATAAGACTAAGGCGACTGTCCTCTGATGCCCTGATGGATCGATCACATCTTCCAGAAAGGCAATGGAGAAGATTATCCATGTCTTCTGCTCAGATCTCTTTGATAACCATGTCCACCTGCCCACATACCAAATTCCACAGGATGGATATGTCATACCCAACGTTCTCCCTTCTGATATCCGGCATGTCCTTTTCGTTGGTAAAGAAGGGAACAGCACCAGGCCCAGACAAAGTCCGACCCGAACACACCTGAAGAATCTGCTGTCAGTACTCATCAATACACTAGCTCGGCTCTTCGCACACTACTTGTCCGAATGCAAGGTGCCCTCCCAATGGAAAGCAGCAGGACAGTTCTACTGTTCAAGAAGGGAGACATTCACGACATCGGCAACTATCGCCCCGTCTGCCTGTTGTCTGTCATCTACAAGCTGTTTACTCGAGTCATCCTGAACAGGATTGGCAGAACATTAGATGAAGGACAACCATGCTAGCAAGCTGGCTTCCAGAAAGGATTCAGCATAATCAACCATATCCATACAGTAACCAAGCTCATTGAGGTTTGTAGGGAGTACAAGATGCCGCTCTGTCTCACATTCATTGATTTAAAGAAAGCCTTTGATTCTGTGGAGACTGGAAGCAGTCATCAAAGCCCTAGCCAAACAGGGCGTTCAAACCCAATACATCAAGATCCTTTGTGAGCTGTATTACGGATACCACCAGGATCTCACCATTTTACAAGGGAAGCGATCATTGATGTCAAAAGAGGGGTTTGACAGGGTGATACCATTTCACCAAAACTCTTCAGCACCACCCTCAAGAACATCATGAGACAATTAGAATGGGAAGGAATGGGAGTGAAGATAGATGGTCGGCAACTACACCACCTCCACTTCGCTGATGACATTTTCCCTAATGACACTAAACATTAGCCAAGCGGCACAAATGCTGGCTGACTTTGACTAAGAATGTGGAAAGATAGGTCTACAGCTGAATCTAAAAGAAAACTATGTTTGTGAAAAATGAACTAGTTCCGGGGTCCCATTCACTCTCAATGGAACAGCCATCTCTGAATGCAGCAGTTATGTGTACCTAGGTCGAGAATCAACATAATAAACAACCTAAAACCTGAGCTGTGCGAGGAGGAGGAAAGCAGCATGGAATGCCTTCAAAAACATCGAAGAAATAACCAAAAGAACAAAGAACCTCTGGCTCTGGGCACATCTCTTTGACTCCACCATTCTCCCTGCATTAACATACGCCTCAGAGACCTGGGCCCTATGAAAGCAGGATGAGAATGCTATTTGGGTCTCCCAGAGAGGCATCGAAAGAGCTATGCTTGGAATATCACGCCTCATTCAAGTGAGAGAAAGGAATCCGGAGTTCCGACCTCCGTCGCTATTCCAGAATCAGGGACGCTGTCTCGTTTGCCAAGGCATCGAAAATCAGATGGGCTGGACATGTAATGCGATTTGGAGATGACCGCTGAACTAGAGCCGTTACCGACTGGATCCCACGGGATGTCAAAGATCACGTGGCCGCCCACCTACAAGATGGTCAGACTTCCTTGTCAAGACCCTGAAGGAACCGTTTGAGGCTCTTCATATTCCTGAATCAACCAGATGCCATTGGGCTACATTGGCACGTGATAGGGTCCAATGGGAAATGTTACTGGCGCCTGTCGAGCAAGTCGATGAATAACGGGATTCAAGTGATGAAGTGATCAAGTGAAGTGCTCTGCTACTTTGTTCATGGGAGGCTTTTTTTTTTTTTTTTAATGGTGTTTGAGTTTTAGATTT
>JAJIBD010008382.1:0-60298 GCA_021461705.1 Cryptotis parvus | reverse complement strand
CAGAGTTGCTCAGGGGTTACTCCTGCCTCTGCACTCAATAACTACTCCTGGTGGTGCTCGGGGGACCATATGGGGATGCTGGGAATCCAACCTGGGTGGGCCACATGCAAGACAAGAGCCCTACCCGTTATGCTAAGCTTGGCCAGTGCCTGCATTCTTGAAGTTTCCAGTGTAGTGGAGAGGCACTGACACTTGCACTCGCACAGCAACTGTGTCAACTAAGCCCCATCCAAGTGTAAGGAAATCCACTGTGAAAGACCACTAGTGAACAAAGTCAGGTATGAGAAAACAGATAGCAACCATCTTAAAAACATACATATATATATATTTTGCTTTTTTTTTTTGGTCACATCCGGCAATGCTCAGGGGTTACTCCCTGGCTCTGCACTCAGGAATTACTCCTGGCAGTGCTCGGGGGACCATATGGAATGCAGGGATCGAACCCGGCCAGTATGGGCCGGCCGCATGCAAGGCAAACGCCCTACCCGCTGGGCTATCGCTCCGGCCCCTTAAAAATATATTTAAAACCTAGAGACGCAGAGACAACACCGGAGTCTAGGCGCTTGCTTTGCACAAGGCCAAGCCAGCATCCATCCCCCGGACCGCACAGGGGTTGTCTGAGCCTGGCCATGAGTGACAGCTGAGCCCTGCCAGGAGTGGCCCAGACCCGAAAGATTTAAATAAAAATATTGGGTATTTCAACGTTGAATGGGGAAAACACCAAAGGGCTTGGCTCAGTTCTGAGTGCCGCAGGTGGGACCCCGAGACCCCAGGGTTGGCCACAGGCTGTGCCCGACAGTCCTGGGTTGAGCCCGGGCCGGTGCCAAGCGACACGCAGGTAGCGGGGAGCACTCCAGGTTCCCCTTCCACACCTCCGACCCCGAGATCAGGGCAACCGGGCCCGCCTCGGGCCTCGAGGGCCTACCTTGGGGGCGTTGTGGCCCACGGGGACGTGGAGGCCCCCTCCGCGACTTCATGGCAAAGCGCATGATCTGCCTCTTGACAAAGATGAACAGCAGCACAAACACCTGCCGAGAGACGCCGAGAGCCCTGAGCGCGCCCACCGGGCCGCGCCCCACTCCCACGCGGGCGCGCGGGAGCCCTGCCCGGACTGCAGCGAGGGCGCCCGGCCTCTCGCCGGTACGGCCGGGTGCGGAGGTAACGCGCGGGGGCGCGGCGGGCAGGGCTGCCCGGGGGGGCTCCTGGGGGCCCCGGCGACCGCGGAACGGGGCGCGGGCTCTCCCTCACCAGGCTCCCGTAGGCCATCACCAGCACGACGTTCACCCCGGACAGCCAGTTACTGCTGGGCGCCATGGCCAACTCCCACCCCTCGCCGATCGGCTCCGCGGGGCCCCGCCGCCCCTGTCAGCCCGGGCTCCCCTGGAGTTTCTCGGCCATTTCCTCACAGGGAAACAGCCAGGTTGACCCGGCCTGAAAACATGGCGGACACCAGGGGTGGGGAGCCGAGAACACCGCCTTCCCCGCGGGCGCTCGGCACGTGACCCGAGGCAGCGCCGGCAGCGGGGCGCCGAGGATGCGGAAGGACGCCCGGAAAGGAAGCGGCCGCCGGCCGTGCGTCACGTGGCGGAGGCGGGGCCAGCGCGGCAGGGGGCGGGGCGGACGCGCGCCGGAGCCAGGCGTCTCGTGGCGCGGCGGCGCGCGCACGCTTGCGTGCGCGGTCCTTTCGCGTCACGTGCTGGGGACGCAGGAAGGCAAGTGGGAGGGGGAAGGCGCGAGAGCGAGCGCGAGAGGGAAAAGCAGGAGGGGGGGTGGGAGGAGGGGGAACCTTATATCACGTGACAGGGGCGGCGCGGCCCGGGGTGTCAGTGTGGAGGAGACTGAGGTAAAGTTGGGGAGCGCAGCGGCGTTGGCGGCGGCGGCGGCAGCGGCAGCGCGGCGGGGCCGGGTATTGTCCGCGGCCCCTTTAAATCGCGCGATCCCCCTTTTACCCTCCCTCCTTCCCCCCCTCCCCCGCCGTGCCCCCTCCCTCGGTAGAGCCCCCGCACCGTGTGTTCCCTACTGTACGCCCCCAGTCGTGCGAAGCTTGGCGCGTTCCCCCCCCCCCCGCACGTCGAGGCCGGCCGCCGGAGGTTTTGTTTATGGTTGGCTTCGCGGCCTAGTGGGCCGCGCCAGAGCCGGGGCCTCGATTTGGGAGCGTGGCCGGGGGGGGCTTGGGGCAGCCGGAGCGGGCGGGGGGCCATGCGGCTGAGATCGAAGCGAGGGGGCAGAGCGAGAAAGAGCGCGAGTGAGCGAGGCCTGGGCCCCGCCTGAGGTAGGGCTCCGGTCTTCTGGGCGGTCGGTGCTTGCGGACGAGACGCGGTTGGGGGTCCCCCTCCCCTGGTAGCCCGCTGCGGGCCTCCCCGGAGCCGCCTCGGGCCTGGCGTGGGGGCGGGGGAGGGCAGCGGGGTGGAGCTGCCCCAAACTCCCCAGGTGGCCCTCGCTCCGGAGTGCGGAGGCCGAATTGGTTCCGGTGGGAGGGAAGGCGGCGATTGGCCCCCGCGAGCGCCCGGGGTGCGCCCTCCACGCGTGGGCTTGCGGCCCCCCTCGGGCCCGGCTCTTTGTCAGTGCCCCTCGCACCCGCCGCCCGCTTCCTCCCGTCGTCCCCCTGGAGCTGGGTGGGGCCTGAAGCAATTCTGCTGTTCCTGGGGCGATGGGGTCTCCTTCGGAGAGGCCAGGGATTACGCCTCGGGAACGTCACTCGCTGGCGACTCTTTCTGCTGGTGGGACGGAGAACCCCGAATTTGCGCGGCCCCCGACCCGCCTTGCAGGCCGATGTCACAAACAGGCCGCGGGGCCGCCCCCTCGGCCAAGGGTGTTGTGGGAAGAGGAAACCCCCGGACAGGCATTTGTTTTGGGGCATTGTTAATCGTCCTTTGCCTATGATCGCCCCCGAGGATTCAGTGGAGAAATGTGTTTTGTTTCTTTCCTCTCTGCCTCTACCCAGGCCGGCCCCCGCCCTGGTCCTGCTCTGGAGATGTCGCAGGGTCTTGCTGGGCGGTGGGGAGTTTAGGGGCGCTTAAGCCTTGCCGAGACCTTGTCCCCGTTATCTGCAGAGATAGACTGTCGGATGGTGTTGGTTGCCGGTGGGGCGCTCCCAGCACCAGCCTGAAGACGTGCGTTGCCGGTGTGGGTCTCCACAAGCCTCCCGGGGCCTAATCTCGGGAAGGGCACCCCGGAGATTGGAGGTGCAGGGGTCTTGTTAACGGAGCATCTCGGAACTCCATGACTCCGTTGGAGGTAGCAGGCCAGCCCGCCCTAGTCCAGCCTCAGTTTCTGAATTGTCTTCGCCAATTAGACTGTAAGCTCCCCTGAGGGCAGTGACCCACTCCGTTTTGCTTTTTGTATTTTTTTTTTTTAAGCATACTGGACACGTAGTAGATGCTCAATAAATGCTTGTGATTTGTTTTTTTTCCCTGTAAAATTTCTGTGGCTATTTTTTTAAGTAGCTGGTTTTCAAAAACATGGTTGGAGGCACTTCTGTGTTGAAATCTATTTGTTCCTATGCTCTTCCTCCCGTGTCCGATACCTGACACTTTTATTCCCGTTAATATTTTTGTTTCCTAAAAAAGAGTACTTCAGAGTGCTTGTCTGCTTGTGCTAACTCTGGGCATGTGTCTCTTCCTAAAAGGCTGGTAATTCTGTGTTCTCCAGTGATCCACCCCAGATAACTAGATTTGGACCTGTTGCTCAGTGTTGTTACAACCTAGGTGATGAAAAGTTTTAATTCACATTTTAAAGCACTTCCAAGAGGGCCGGAGAGATAGCCCTGTGGGTAGGGCGTTTGCCTTGCACACGGCCGCCCAGTGCTGGCCCGGTTCAGTCCCCAGCATCCCATATGGTCCCCGAGCACCATCAGGAGTGATTACTGAGTGCAGAGGCAGGAGAAACCCCTGAGCATTGCCGAGTGTGACCCAAAAAAGCAAATAAATAAATAAATAAATAAATAAAGCACTTCCAAGAGATAAATGGAAGCTAATAGCAGGAGTAATTAGGAGATTTACCGCCCCCCCCCCCAGTTTTGTGACTTTCATGAGGTCTTCAACACGTATTTTTGGTTTGGTACACGGTGTGGTATGTGTAACTAGTCATGCAGTTCACATCTGCATTGTAATTCATGCTTCCAAGTTGAAATCACAAGCAAACTAGAAAACGCTCAGTACTTGTATGTTACTGGAGTTCCTACTCCATATTAGGGACCGTCTTAGAACCAATAGCTGATAATAATTTTCCTCTGCTCCCCATCACCCCCTTGTTGCTTTGAATACAGGGGTACTTGGATAAAAACTTGATTTTTTTTTTTTGTAAATTGAGTGCTGAAACAACTGTCAATCTGGGAAAATAGACTACTCAAGCAAATAATACTGTTAGCTTGAAATATTTTCAGGTCTCTTGTGTGTACGTGTGGGTAGGGGCAAGAGGTAATTGTTAAAAGTCCGCTCTGATGTTGCCTTAGAAATCTTGGTGGGGGAATGTAATTTAGTGATAGAGAACTTGTATGTGGGAGACTTGGAGTTCAACTCCCAGTGCTGGAAAAAAAAAGTCTTGGTTGTAGACAATGTAGAACTTTTAATTCTTACTGACCACTCAAAGAAAGGAAGATCTCTCTGCAACTAGTGACTGGAGTGACTAGGAATTTGTTTACAGGGAAGTCAACTTTTCTTTTGTTTCTAAGACATTTGCTTTAATGATAGTTAATCCTCTTTTTTTTTTATTAGAAACCCACCTTTTCCTCCAGTCCAGCAGTGTCTCCTGGGTAGTTTAGAATCTATTCAGTAGCGAAAAGATAAATATAAAGCAGAAAGGCAGAAACAGCTTTGCAAGGTGACAGAACAATTCAAAATAACCTTATTTTGACCACCCCGTTACATGATTTTTTCATTGTTTACTAAATGCAGCAACTGAGATTGAACTATAAAGTATGAATGAAGGGAATTTAAATTCAGTAGAATCCTTTTTTTGTTGGAAGTGTTATATTAAAAACCTCAGGTTTGGGGAAGGTCTTCTATGTTCTGTCTCTTTAAAGACTCAGCGAGTACATGCAGCAATGATACCTCAGATTTAATATTTCCCAGAAGCCCGTTTCTCCAAATAAAACATTGTGCTAGATGCTTTTGGTTTGGGACAAATTTGGGACTCTATATATTAAGGTGAGTGGTGGAGAGTAATTGCAACTCTGGTTTCTTGAAACTGTCGACTAGGAGACCAAAAGCTGCGTGTTGTCATTACTAGCGGGGAACTGAGATTCTGGGAAAGTTCACTGACATTGAAACATCCTAACGCTCCTCTATTGCATCCTGAGAGCTAGAAATGACAGAAAAAGTCTAGATTTGAGATGTAGCTTCCCAGAAGGTGGAGCTTACATGCAACTTATGTAGAACAAGGCAGTTAATGTTTTCATAGGGTACAGTATTTGAAATACTTTATTTGGAGTGTAGACTAATAAATTGCCTGGAAGGGTTTTGCTTTTTGGCTTCACTGATTATCTTTCCTTTTGTTGAAGGGACTTACATATTTTCACCTATATAGAATATAAACTTGATTATTAACGATTGCTTTCCTTTCAAGGCAGCAGAACTTCACAAAGGGTACTAGTTACCAGATTGTGTAACTTAAAAAAACACAAGCCATCACTTATACATGCTTTATATGTTTCTTAAGGATTTAATTTATCCAGCTGTTCAAGAACAGTGAATCGCTATGGTTTTTTTATTCGAAGAAAGGAAAGATGAAGGTATTGATGAAAGAGGTTGAAAACATTCTGTCCACATTAAACATCTAAACTCTTTTTTTTTAACTTTCAGTATTCTACCTTGTAAATACTATTATTTGTATATACTGTAAATGATGACGTCGGTGGGCACTAACCGAGCCCGGGAAACTGGGAACAACCTCAAAACCAAAACCAGACACAGCACAAGCAGCGGCCACAGGTAAAAAACCCAAGGGATAGGACCTACGAACAGCCTTGCTGCGGATGGTTACTGGTTTCCATGCAGTGCAGCAGCAGCATTGTTTTGGGATTTTGATGCTTTCTCTTTCCTGGAGGTGGGCACACCTAGGTCTGAGCTTAGGGGCTCGCTCCTGTTGGTGCAGGGGGACCAGACAGTGCTGAGGATTAGAAGGAGGTGGTCCCATGCAAAGCATGCAGTGTGCTCTTCATTTTGAGCTATCTTCCCCACCCCCTCCCCAACCTTTGTTTTTGTTTTTGTGGTTCCAGGGGCTTATAAAAGTTTATATGACTACTTAGGAACTGGTCCTGTGCTTTAATCTTAAGATAGCCTTTTTAAAAAAATTTTTTTCATCTGGACCGTTTAGCAATGTACATATTAACGTATTGAGTTTGGGTCACGTCCGGTGGTGCCTAGGCTCTGCTTCCAGTGCTCTGCTCAGGAAAAGTGGTTATAAGGATTGAACTCAGGCTTTTTGCATACCAAACATGTAGTAAGCCCAGTGAGCTATCTCTGTAGCCCCAGCAATATGTTTTCTCCCCACCATATCTCCTAACTCGTATCTTTTTAGGCAGTCTTTATCTTGCCACCCTTCCTCTTTTCCTTTGCTCTTCTTGATCCTAAATTGCCTTTTTAATTTTGTGTCATTTAGGCCTAATCTGTTATTTTTCTCATGAGGAGTGCGCATTTTTGTGTTTCTTCAGAATTAACTATTGAGACACCCTAGAGTTGCTTAGTTTGTTTGGCGGCTACATCTGGTTGTGCGCAGGAGACCATGTGAACCCTGGACAAACCCATGTTTTCTGCATGCAAAGCATGTGCTCAACTTTAAGGAGTCAATTAATTTATTTTGGCTGTACCTGGCAGTGCCAGGGAAAAGGGGTGGGGGGTTTCTTAGTTCTGAACCTTGGACTCTTGCATGCAAAGCTCAGACTTCTTAAGCCATCTCCAGTTTTCCTTTTTATCTCTGTTTCCGGAGGAATTTATTATTTTGTTTTTGGGTCACCCCAGCAATATTTAGGGCTTACTCTAGGCTTTGTGCTTAGGAATTACTCCTAGTGGGGCTCAGGGCACCGTTTGAAGTGTCGAAGTAGAACCCCAGTTGGCCGCATGCAAGGCAAGCATCTTACCCACTGTTCTTGACTCCCAGAGGAATTTGTAAGAGAATTTTATTTTATTTTATTTTATTTTTTTTTTTTTTTTGCTTTTTTTGGGTCACACCCGGCATGCTCAGGGGTTACTCCTGGCTATGCACTCAGGAATTACTCCTGGCAGTGCTCGGGGACCATATGGGATGCCGGGATCGAACCCAGGCCGGGCACAGGCCAGCCGCGCAAGGCAAACGCCCTACCCGCTGGGCTATCGCTCCAGCCCCTTGTAAGAGAATTTTAAACGTAATTGGGACAATTTTATTGTCTGAAATCTTGTAAAGATAAAATGCTTAAAAAAAATAGTGTATCAGAATAAACCCTGTGTTTTTCATATTGAATAGAGGATAGCCTTGATTATGTAGAAACAGGAACTGTGTTTACACGTGACTTTTCAAATATGTTGATGTGTATTAAGGCACAAATATTTCAAAGTAGCTCTGTGTTCTCAAGCTCAAGATGAGAACCTTTGGGGTGGGATGATGGGGAATGTGTGCTTACCTGCTTTACTATCTCACTGGCCCATGGAAAGCCTTTTACTGAATGTTGGTGGAGAAGTTTTCTTATTTCAGAGATTATAGAATGAAATATGATAGCTTCTCATCATTTTGTTGATATGAAACCTCTTAAATGTGCCTATAAGAATAGGAAGTTGGGGCGGAGCGATAGCTCAGCAGGTAGGGCGTTTGCCTTGCACGCGGCTGGCCCCATGCCAGCCCGGGTTCGATCCCCGGCATCCCATATGGTCCCCCGAGCACCGCCAGGAGTAACCCCTGAGCATTGCTGGGTGTGACCCAAAAAAAAAAAAAAAAAAAAAAAAAAAAAAAAAAGAATAGGAAGTTGGTGTGAGAGGTAGAGTGAATGTAAATCACCTTTTTCTTTAAAGCAGTGTTTCCCAAAATGGTCTGTACTGTGCCTTGGGAAAGAGTGGCCTTAGGAGGAATTGGGTGGGGTGGGGGTGTGATTTGTTAGCTGTAAGAAACAAGCAGAGGGGTAGCGAGTGGTTTCCTCAAAGGATGGTAGACCACATACGTTTGGGGAGCAGCTTTTTCTTTTTTGGGGGTCGCACTCAGCGATGCTCAGGGGTTACTAACTTTTTATTGGGGTTCTGGTCCATTTGGGATCCTGGGGAATCACACCTAGGTAACCGTGCACAGCAAGCCGTACCCGCTTTCCCATCTCTCCAGCCCCACATTTAGGAGCACCTGTTTTAAAGTATTGCCTTGTCATTGTGTTTCGCTCTCATCTCAATTCCTAGGCCACTGCAGAACAAATTAGACTTGCACAGATGATTTCGACCATAATGATGCTGACTTTGAGGAAAAGGTGAAACAAGTGAGTATCATTCATTTGCCTTAAACTGCCAAAAGACTTCAGTATTAAAGCATAATTAAATGAAATAGGTGTCTACCAGTGTACTTTTTTCAGCCATTGTTAAAGAAGTGTGACCTGAAATATAGCTTATGACAGTAAATAAATCCATTTATTGTCTGGTTTATTGTACCTCTTTGGAGAGATACCATGTTCAATTGGATTTTATCTTAACATTTTTTGGTTGTCATTACTTTTTGGCCATTGCCAGCCATGCTCAGTGGTTACTCCTTGCTCTGTGCTCAGGGATCACTCCTGGTAGTGCTGGAGGGACCATATGGGACATTGGGGATCTGTCCTGGGTGGGCTGTGTGCAGAGCCAGCACCTTACCTGTTCTATCTCTCTGGGCCCGTATACCAATATTACACGGTTGCTGATGTAGAAAGTATGGAAAGTAATGAGCATTTCTGGATTTTGCATTTTATACGTTGGCTTGTTTGCTTCCTGTGTAAATTCTTTTGGTCCCATTCCTGACCATAAGTGTTGCTATTTACTTCTAGGACTAGAATTCAACAATGCTGTGTATTTTGCTATGAAAGCCTACTTCCCTTTCTCCCCAGCACAATTAGTATATTCATTTTTATCACCTAACTTTCCTTCATAAGGATTGCAGACTTGTTTATGATAGTGCTGATCTTTCTCTTTCAGTTGATTGATATCACGGGCAAGAACCAGGATGAATGTGTCATTGCTTTTACATGACTGCAATGGAGATGTCAACAGAGCCATCAATGTACTTCTGGAAGGAAACCCAGACACGGTAGAGTACTAACAAAATGTCCTCTCGGGTCCTGGTTGAGAGGCATATATTCTAAAAGTAGCAAGTGGAGTAACTCAGTTTAAGTAGACTTCCTTATTCACTAAATAGAGCAGAAATCGCTGAGAATAGTTGCTGTACTTGAAGTGCATTTGAAATAAATAGGGAAAAATAAGGAAAACCAGTCTCTGAATTGACTGGTAATAAGGTACTCATTCTAGGTTAGTGACTTTTCAAGACTAAGTTCATCTAAATTAACTCAGGTTTAATCCCCAAGACTGCATATCTCCAATGGGCCTATCCCGAGTCCAGAGCCAGGAGTATGCCCCAAACAAAACCAAAAAGTAAAGTGCTTCTTAATAGCCTTAGTTTAATAAGAAAGATTTTTTGAATTATTGCTATCAAACAGCCACAAACTGTTGGATTCTGTTTTTTTAGAACATTCCATTAGTATCAGCTT
This sequence comes from Cryptotis parvus, assembly GCA_021461705.1. Classification (NCBI taxonomy): domain Eukaryota; kingdom Metazoa; phylum Chordata; class Mammalia; order Eulipotyphla; family Soricidae; genus Cryptotis; species Cryptotis parvus. The sequence goes on along the minus strand of JAJIBD010008382.1, from coordinate 50,613 downwards.
TACCTTTTTGTGGGCAGATGGGGCTAGACCTAGCCTTGATTACTCAGTTCTAGTTTATGGAGGAAGTGGGCTCCCTGGTGGTGCTTTCGGGACCATGTGATCTCTGGATCTAATTTGGGCCTCTTACTGTGCAAAGCGTGTATTCCAGCCCTTTGATTTTCCTCCTCAATCCCTATCAATATAAACTTACAAGTCATAACACCTTTCCAGGCCTCTTGTTTTTTGTTGAAGGGACAGTGGACCGTATAATCTAATCTATTCACCATATGAAGATAATAGGGAATAATATCTTTTTTTTTTTTTTTTTTTTTTTGCTTTTTGGGTCACACCCGGCGATGCTCAGGGGTTACTCCTGGCTCTGACTCAGGAATTACTCCTGGCGGTGCTCAGGGGACCATATGGGATGCCGGGGATCGAACCCGGGCCAGCACAGGCCAGCTGCGTTGAAGGCAAACGCCCTACCCGCTGGGCTATCGCTCCCGGCCCCATAATAGGGAATATCTTTAAGATCTCTGACCCTGCAATTTATTTTACTCATTTCAATTTTCTTTCGGTTTTTGGACTATATTTGCAGTGCTCAGGAGTCACTCCTGGTGGGACTTGGGTGGGTCTTACGCGGTGCTGGATATTGAATTCAGGTCAGCAGTGTAAATAGCAAGCATCTCTCCGCGCGCTCTGATTCATGTTCTAGAATTTAGAGATAGTGTTACCTCTTTCTCTGCTACCTATCGAGAATCCTGTTTGTTTGTTTTTAATGAATTGATTTATTTATTTTTGCTTTTTTGGGTCACACCCGGCAATGCTCAGGGGTTACTCCTGACTCTTTCACTCAGGAATTGCTCCTGGTGGTGCTCGGGGACCATATGGGATGTCGGGGATCTAACCCAGGTGGGCCGTGTGCAAGGCAAGTGCCCTACCCGCTGTGCTATTGCTCCAGCCCCAGAATCCTTTTTTTTTTTTTTTTTTTTTTTGTGTGCTTCTTGTCATGTATCAGTTTATAAGTCTCTAGAGAATAAGGGTTTGGGGGGCCAGAGCAATAGTACAGTAGGATGTTTGATTTGCATAAGTCTGCCCGGAGTGATCTCTGAATGTAGAGCCAGGAGTAAGCCCTAAGCACTGCCCCCAAAAAAAAAAAATTAGCAAGCATTTCACCTTAACATGTAGTATTTGGCATATTCTGTTTCTGTAAGAGAACTTTTCCTTTGTTCCCCCTCTTTTTGGTTCACACTTCATGATGCTCAGGGGTTATTCCTGGCTCTACACTTAGGAATTACTCCTGGCAGTGCTTGGGAACCATATGGTATGCTGGGGATTGAACCCGGGTTCGGCCATGTGCAAGGCAAATGTCCTACCTGCTGTACTATCACTTCTGTCCCGAGAAATTTTTCCATAAGTGGTATGGCTAATTGTATTTTATTTCCTTGGGGAGTCTTTGGTTGGGATAGATCCTAGAGTTCATCTTTAGGGAGACCATCTTAGTGATGACGTTGGTTATATGTTGAGAAGGTTTGTTTGTATTTTTGTTTATTTTTGAGTCCAAACTTGGTTCTGCTTGGGGACTACCCTTGCCTCATTACAAAGTAAGGGCTTCTCCCTGGTCATGCTTAGGGGGGACCATGCAGTGCTAGGAATTGAACCCAACCTCAAAGCAAATGCTCTACTATTGAGTCTCATCCCCTGACCAAGAAAATTGTTTTCAGTCACTAAATTTATTTATATTTTTGATCACACTTGGCAATGCCCAGGGGTTACTCCTGACGTTGCACTCAGGAATTACTCCTGGTGGTGCTCCAGGACCATATGGGATGCTGTGAGATCGAATCTGAGTGGACTGCAGAAGGCAAAGCGCCCCCCCGCTGTACTGTCACTCTGGCCCCCTCAGTCACTAAGTTTAAACTTTATCATTTTCGGGCCGGAGCGATAGCCCAGCGGGTAGGGCGCTTGCCCTTGCACGCGGCGGCCCATGCTGGCCCGGGTTCGATTCCCGGCATCCCATATGGTCCCCCCGAGCACCGCCAGGAGTAATTCCTGAGTGCAGAGCCAGGAGTAACCCCTGAGCATCGCCGGTGTGGACCCAAAAAAGCAAAAAAAAAAAATAAACTTTATCATTTTCTTCAAAGTTACCAGGACCCTATTAAATTTTAAATCATTGACCTTATTTGAAAGTTTGCTGCCTTTGCAGTCAAATAGGGCCGTTAGCTCATTTTTTATTTCACTTTTAAAATAATTGTTCTAGGATGTTTTTGGTTGAGATGGTTGAAGTATGAGGTTTTTTTTTTTTTTAAATATGTGTTTCGTTTTATCTTCCGCTGTCATCTGCCTAGTGCTGCAAGTCTGATCTTCAGAAGTATCAAAAAGGGAAATAGAGTGGAGGATGTAGACTACTGCCACACAGATAAACCACCTGCTAGTAAAAAGAGTGGAGAACAGAGGCAGCTGCCAGGGATGTTGACTCTATTTGGGTGTTTGAGATAATAACAGAAAACTGGAAATGCCTTTGAGATCATAGTAACTTTACTTGCAGAACCCATCTGATACGTAATTTAATAAAAGAATTTTAAAAAAATCTGATGCCAGGGTATATATCACAGAAGAGGAAGGTCATAGGTTCCTAAGGATTAAAGCTAGACTAAACAAAAGCTAAAAAGCTAAATTTTTTTTGTTGTTGTTTTTGGGCCACACCCAGCATGGCTCAGGGGGACCATATGGGCCCCATGGATTGAACCCAGGTCAGCCGCATGTGAAGCAAGTGCCTTGTCCACTGTACTCTTTCCACCCCGGTAGGTTTTTTGTTTTCGTTTCTAGGCCACACCTGCTGGCCCTGAATTACCTGATTTTATTCCAAATCAGTGGTAATTGGGATAGGGGGCAAGAGGTCTAGTACAGTAGGTAAGGTGGATGCAAGTCCATGCAAGTCCCCTCCATTTCAGCCTCTGGCACTGCACATGGTCCACTCAGCACTGCCAGATGCACGCCTTCCCCACCAACATACTCTTTCAGCTAGCATTTGCTGTGAGGAACGAAGTGTTTTTGGAGTATTTAGTAAGGGCAGGAGCTGTAGTGCAGTGGCTCAGGTGCTCGTCTTACATGTAACTGACCGGGTTCAATCCAAATGATTCCCTGACTGTTTCTGGGCATGACCCCCAAAAAAATAAGAAAACAGTAGTTTATATTTTTATTAGAGTACAGTCTGGAATGAATCAAAATAGATTATTTTGATTTTGGGAAAGTGGAATTGGTTTTTATCAGTTAAGTTTAAGTTGGGAGAAAATAGTGAATAAAACTTGCCGTGTAGGGGCCTGAGCGATAGTACAGCATGTAGGCCATTTGCCTTGCACATAGCCAACCCTGGTTTATTGTAATTTTTCCCCCAAATTTTATTACCACTTTTAGACATACAATTGCAAGATGCTCATGTAGAGTTTTTGTTCTACAGTGTTCCAACACCCATCCCTCCACCCGAACCCATGTTCCATCATCAATTTCCCCACCTCCCCCCCCCTTCCCACACCTCAACTACTTGGTGGGTTTTGCATGTCTTTTCTCTCCTCTCTATCTCTCCCTCCTGCCTAACTTTCCTACACATCGTAGAAAGCAGTACATTAAAGGACGTAACTATTTCCACTAGTTTGATGGACCAAGCTGCGCGCGACTTAGGGGCCTCATGGTCAGCATCTGGACAGCGAAGGTGGCAGCTAGTGTGCTGGGCGAGTCTCATCCGGCTATTTCCGGGACTCCCCAGAGGTGATGGGCCCACTCCCAAAATCTATCTGTCCTCCTGGGAGCCCCATGGTCAGCTGAGCCTGGGGAGAGCTGAGTTCCAGCTTCCCCAGCCTCGTTTGAGACTGCATGCTATGGCTGGTCGCCCCAGGGCAGCTCCTGAGTGGGGGTGGGGGGCACCAGGCTCAACAAAATCGAGGGGGAAGGGCCAACCCCTGGCTCCATCTGATGAATTCCCAGTGATTTCCGCTTCTGGGAGCTGCCTACCTGGGCTCGAACTGGTTTTGCTCTGTTAATCTGGTCTTGAGGTAGCATCCCAGCGCCCAGACAGCGAAAATAGTGGCTAGTGTGGTGGGCGAATCTCATCCGGCTGCTTCCGGGACCCCCAGAGGTGATGGGCCCACTCCCAAAACCCATCTGTCCTCCTGGGAGCCCCATGGTCAGCTGAGCCTGGGGAGAGCCGAGTTCCAGCTTCCCCAGCCGCTTTGAGGCCAACCCTGGTTTAAATTTCTAACATTCCATGTGGTCCCCAAGCACCATCAGGAGTAATTCTGGAGTGTAGAGCCAGGAGTAACCCCCTGAGCATCGCATGATGTGACTCAAGAAGTCAAATAATAATTATTTTGACTCAAAAAAAAAAATTGCTGTGGAGGGGCTAGAGAGATAGTACAGGGATTTAGATGCTTGCCCTGCATATGTCAACCTTTATTCAGTTCATTGTACCACATATGGTCTTCTGAGTGTGCCAGGAGTAAGCTCTGAGAACAGACAGATATGTCTCAAAACCCAGAACCAAACCAGCCAACCCCTGTGCACCTCCCACCTCCCAAAGAAAAAGCCACGCTTTGCTGCTTGCACTAGAATACTTTCCCGAAACTGCATTTATCACCCAGGCTGTGCCTTTCAAAATACTGTTGTGCTTTTGTTTTGTTTTGGGGCCACACCTGGTGGTGTTAAGGCCTCAGTCGTGGCTCTATTCTCAGGAGTCAGTTCTGGTGGGTTTAGGGGGACCGTATGCAATGCCACGGATACAACCCAGGTCTGCTGCATGTGGGAGAATTCTCAACTCCTTCTGTACACTCTGGCTCCAGTTTGGTCTTTACTGTTGATTTATGACTTCCTTAGGCTTTTGGGTCACGCCTAATGGATGGTACTTGGGCCATTCTGGACAGGGTGTTTGAGGGACTATTGGGGGGCCATATGTAGTGCCAGGAATTGTCCCTGAATGCAAAGCATATGCTAAGCCCATTGATCTTGAAGGAATTTGAGAACTGGAGGCATTATTTAATAGGTTGAATACATGTAAAGCATACCTTTCATGCCAGAATCTTTAGGTTTGATCCCTAATACTGCAGCATTCCAGAGAATATCAGGTTTGGGCCATACACCAAAATAAATGAAGAAATTCTGTGTGTCATGGTGGTCATTTCCTCCTAAACTCTGGGTTGCTTGTCTAAAGAGTGTGCCTACTGGTTAAGTGACAGTACAGTTAGTACAGTGGTTAGAATGCTTGCCTTACATGCTGCTAATATGTTTTATCTCAGTATCCTCCATATGACACTGAGCAGAGTTTGGAGTAAGCCCTGAAAAAGCTAGCTGGGTGTGGCTCAGAAACCAAAAGAAAAAATAGAGAAGTGAAAATTAGCTTTTACAAGCCTCTATTTTTCTTTTTATTTGATCTGAATAAGACCATTAAAAAGTTGGGAGTCACTGAATCCAGATGGAAGGCCCTGAATTTTAGCTGAGCAATTGGTGAATGGATAAATCACAATTGATAAATCCAAGCTAAGAATATGACTTATTGGTAGAGTATTGTTCTGGGTTTGATCTCTGAGAGTGCAAAAAATAAAATCAGGGACCAATAATGAGATCCTTGTACTGATGCACATAAGCATATAGAGATTTTGTTTATCTTTTTGGAAATGATCTTTGCAGTACCTTAGTGTAAGCACCTACCCTGCAGGGGTGACTTAGTTTTTAAGCAGGTTTAAACACAGTGCTTATTTTGAAATTTTTGGCTACACTCTCTATTTAAACACAAATAACCTAGGGCTGGAGGGATGGTACAGTGGGCAGGTTACTTCCCTTGCATGCAGCCAACCCAGGTTTTAACTCTGGAACTCAATATGGTGCCCTGAGCACAGAGCCAAGAGTAAGCCCTCAGCTCTTGCGTGTATCCCCCATCCCCCAAAAAAAAAAAAAGTAACTAGTAGAAATGTCTTGGACATCAGTGTTTAGAGAATGATTATCAGTTGTTTTAGCTTTTTACTTCCAATTTTCTGGTAGCAAACCATATTGACCAGACATGACTGTTTCACCATTCTATAGCATTCCTGGGAAATGGTCGGGAAGAAAAAGGGAGTCTCAGGACAGAAGGATGGTGGCCAGACGGAATCCAACGAAGAAGGCAAAGAAAATCGAGATCGGGACAGAGACTATAGCCGGCGACGTGGTGGGCCACCAAGACGGGGGGAGAGGTGCCAGCCGTGGACGAGAGTGTATGCATGGGGCTTTAACAAAACCAGCTGTGGGTCAGTAATGTCTGGGTTTCAGGGCTGTGTCAGGGCTCTGCTCAACTCTATTAACCATTATATCATCCTTAGTTTCTTCACTAGTATCTATTCTGAGTCATGGACATCTCTTACAGTTAGCACTTCTTAGCAGAAGCCACTGGTTTGTTAGTGAAAATGTTCTAGTTAGAGTAATCAAATACCCATTTATAAATACCCATTTATAAAGTTATCTGACTTCAGTAACTCCCTGTTGTGATTATCACCATTCTCCAGGTAACCATCCTTCCCCTTTTGTAGCCCATATTTTGTCTCCCTATATGTAACTTTTTATATGTAACATTTTTGTATGTTTTGTTGCTATTCCGGCCATCTGTTTTTTTTGTTTGTGTTTTATATTTCAGTTCGGGTCAGGAAAATGGATTAGATGGAACCAAGAGTGGAGGGCCATCTGGAAGAGGCACAGAAAGGGGCAGAAGAGGTCGTGGCCGAGGCAGAGGTAATCAGTTCTGTTGGGGTTATGGACTCCTTCGCTTCTAGGGGTTTACCTAAAACTAACAACTGGAATACCTTCATTGTTGAGGTGTCTTGAAAATAAATGGGATTGCTAAGTGGGAAGTAAGAAAGAAGGTAGATATTATTTTGTATAGTCTTTATTATTGCTATTACTGTATTTGCTTGAGCACTCATCAGTTTGATCAGCAGAGAATAGTCTTACAATACTAATAATTATAGTCATTTTATTAACTGATGTGCTATGGCGTAAAAGAAAAGTCTGTTCATCACATACCTCTTTGGTTGGTGCTGGGACTTGAGCTGAGCCATATTCCTGGCCATATCAATGACTTCACAATTTTCCATAATTTAATTAGCAAGGTGGTTTTGTATCTTCTAAAATAGTTCTCTTTTCCCTCACTTTATCTCTTTAGGTGGCTCTGGTAGGCGAGGAGGAAGGTTTTCTGCTCAAGGAATGGGGTAAGTTTTCATTGATCTAGTCTTAGGTGTTGAAATGCCTAGTATATGGTATCCTGAAAATAGGCAGTCTTAAGTGCACTCAGGAATTACTCCTGGTGGCACTCGGGAACTATATGGGATGCTGGGGATCGAACCCAGGTTGCCTGCATGCAAGGCAAATGCCCTACCCGCTGTACTATCTCTCCACCCCCTCCACCTTTTTTTGGCTTTTATGTCACACCTGGCAGTGCTCAGGAGTTAATCCTGGATCTGCACCCAGGGATTACCATGGCGGTGCTTGGGGGGACCATATGGGCTTGAACCCAAAATGACTCTGCTATGGCTCTGCCTCAGTTTTATGTCTGTCTTGGCCAGAAAAATCTAGACTATTTGGGAAGATGTGTACGGGTAGGACTTCTTCATTTTGGGGGCCCACACCTACCTGTGCTCAGATCTTAGTCCTAGCTCTGTGCAAAGTAGTTATTACAGGGCCAAAGATCTTAACATGAACAATATCTTGGGCCCCCTTAAGCATATTTTTGTGTTGATTTTGGGTCACACCAGTTCTGCTCAGCACTGAACCCTGGCTTCATATTAAGGGGTCACCCTTTTTTTTTTTTTTTTTTTTTGCTTTTTGGGTCACACCCTGCAATGCTCAGGGGTTATTCCTGGCTCTGCACTCAGGAATTACTCTTGGCAGTGCTTGTGGGACCATATGGGATGATGCCGGGGATTGAATCCGCGTTGGCCGTGTGCAAGGAGGCAAACACCCTACCCGCTGGACTATCGCCAGGCCCTAAGGGGGTCACTCTTAGTGGTGTCAGGGATTGAACTGGATCAGCTGAGTAGGGCTTAGAGTTTTTTTTTTTCCCCCCTTTTTGGGTCACACCTGGTGATGCTCAGGGGGTTACTCCTGGCTCTGCACTCAGGAGTTACTCCTGGCGGTGCTCCGGGGACCATACTGAATGCTGGGGATCGAACCCAGGCCGGCATGGGCTGGCTGCGTGCAAGGCAAAAGCCCTATCCGCTGGGCTATCGCTCTGGCCCCAGGGCTTAGTTTTTATGAAAAATTTTATAACACATATCATCATCTGATTTTATTTGATCGCATTACTGCATATTTTGGGAGGGGGTTAGGTATTTGGGGGTTGCTCCCTAGTGGTGCTCAGGGGACCATGCGGTGCCAGAATTGAATTGGGTTGGCCAGATATAAGGCATATGCCTTAATCTTTATACTTTTCCCCCATATGCTTGCTATGTAGTTTTTTTTTTTTTTTTTTTTGCTTTTTTGGGTCACACCTGGCGATGCTCAGGGGTTACTCCTGGCTCTGCACTCAGGAATTACTCCTGGCGGTGCTCGAGGGACCATATGGGATGCCGGGATTGAACCTGGGCCGGCACAGGCCGGCCGCATGCAAGGACAAACGCCCTACCCGCTGGGCTAGGGCTCCGCCCTCTGCTATGTAGATTTTATTTTTATTGATAACCCAAAATGAATAGGATTATAAATTTAGATGACATTTTTGGTTGACTGATGGTAAAAGCATACAGGATATAGGATTTTAGACTAGAATAGGCTCGTAAATGATTTGTACTAGCAAAGACTTGTTTGTAATCACCCTCGTTTTGTTGGTGTTATTCAGAAGGCAGAGACTCTTAAGCCTTTTTTCCTTCCCCAGAACCTTTAACCCAGCTGATTATGCAGAACCAACCAATACTGATGATAACTATGGTAACAGTAGTGGCAATACATGGAACAACACTGGCCATTTTGAACCAGATGATGGAACGAGTGAGTGACTGTTTCTTTCCTCAGGGAACTAAAGGAGATGATTTTTTTAAGGTTATAGTAATGGAGAGCAAATCATTTTGGGCTATAGAAAAGGGGGAGAGGGATTCCAGTGGAATTACTGTGTATTCTCTTTACCTCTATGTGAGGCTTGGTATATTTGCCATTTCAGTCTAATCTTCCTCACTGTTTTGTGAAAAGATTTTTATCGTTTTTTTTTTTTCTTTTTTGGTCACACCCGCAATGCTCAGGGGTTTCTCCTGGCTCTGCACTCAGGAATTACTCCTGGCGGTGCTCGGGGGGACCATATGGGATGCCGGGGATCGAACCCGGCCCGGCATGGGCCGGCCGCGCGTGCAAAAAACGCCCCACCTTCTGGGCTATCTCTCCGGCCCCTTATCGTCATTTTTTAAATGGTAAAACACTGAAAGAGAGGTTATCCAAGTTGCTACTATTGTAAGTCAAAATTGTTTGACTTTAATAGCTCCTTTTCCATTACACTCTGTGGTTGGCAGTATCTCCCTTTATGTTTCTTAGTGTTTTTGTTAACTAACTTTGCCCTTTGAGAAGAAAGTCAAAATGAATTAGGCAAGCTACTGCTTTTACAGAGAACAGGGCCCTGTATCAAAGTCCGCTGTTGGTTTACTTGCTTTCTGGTATGGAGATAGGAATTTTATTCCTGTTTCCCCTTCAATTTTTCAGAAATCTCAGTATCACAGTAGAAAAAAAAATCTCTTGAGATTTTTTAACTCTTTTGGACAGTCTTTTGGGTGGGATAGAATATTACAAGACTTGTGTCTTGGGTAGGGATATATATGTTGGACTGTGGTATACTCCAGTGTATGTTTAGGAGTAAAGATAGTTTTACTGCTTTAAATGTGAGTAGCCTCTGGGCTTTAGAGTACTCATTCCCAATCAGCTACTACTTCAGGTATAATTGCTACATGGAGAGCCCGAGGTGCCTTTGAATTAGGCTCTTTGGATCCTTCCCTGTTTAAATTGGTCTTGCTACCTTTCAAAGACCATCAGTGATATCTGTCTTTCTATGGTCTTGACCACAAAGTTTCTTGGGGTTTATTTCCCACAAGATATTAACACATCTCAGGTCTTACATTTTAGTTTACCAACACATTGTTTACACTCATTTTGGGGTTGGTGATTGAAACCAAGGACTCATACTTGAAAGGCATATGACTGGAACTCATCCTCACACAGTTGTAAGCCCATTTTAAATACCTATTTCCTATTGGAGGCTGCAGTTGGGAATTACTAGCAAGATAAATGGCTGATAATCCCTTAACCATTTGGCCATGAAATGTTCTTTTCTATTTAAACTTTTACATAGAGGCATTAGAATGGCCTCTTTATCCCTTGATGACTTATACTGTAACAAAAGTTAGTGTTATGGGGCTTACAGTTTTTAATCCTTTGCTCTGTATTTAATTGGCAGAGGATGTTAGAAATTCAGTTACAGGTAGAAATCCAGTGTTGTGGTCCCAAGTATTTGCTGTTTTGAAGTCTTGTTAGGAAGACAGGGAAGGAGTGAGGTGTGTTTCTACCAAGCAGAGAATAGCAAATTTGGAAGATTGTAATCACACGTTTGTGATATGTCACTGAAGGAGAGTGTACGATGCTGCTGCTGTCGTTTTTAGTGTGAAAGGGAGACCTTCATGCACATCCATCATTGTTCATTTCCTGGTATAAACTTAACCTCCATGCATGATCTCTGTTCATGATAGCAACCTTCAAGTTCCTTTTTTTAATAATTACAAAAAGAAATTCAAATCTACCCTTAAAATATCCACAGGTACAGTGGGAATTGTGTATTGGGGCAAACATTCTCATTCACAAGCAAAATTTCACTGTTTGTTTTTTCTTTTCTTTTTTTTTGTTTCAGGACTTGATTTCATTGGGGTTGAGGGGTCAAATTATCCCCGAAAATTTGAGACTGCTCCTGGTATGATACATCCAGGCGCCTAACTGCCCCGGATATTTTTCATAGATTTTTATGAACTGGAATATCTGTGGATATGTCATTTTTGTCTTCATGCTTTTTCTTTGTGCCTTTTCCTTTCGTTCTATGCTTTTAAGAGTGTTCTCTTATATTAACACTGGATTGTGCTTTCTTCTATTAGGAATACCTAATACAGTGTTCAGAGTGTTTTTAGTCTCTAATGCTTCCTTAGTATTTGTTCTTAATCCTGCCTGCTTCCTGGTCCTCTTATATAGCCATAACCGTATCAGAGTACCTAGATTCTTTCCATCCCAGTTGCAGTCATGCACAAAGATTCTTGCATTGAGAGTCTAGATTAGATAACTTCTTAAAGTCACGTCAAACTCTGGGATTGTGTATGTTACTCAGATACTGAGTTCCTAAATATAATGGGATACATGTCTATGGGGGAAGAAAAAAACTTATCAAAAAGGGAAAATTGGTTACAAAATGACTAGGTTCAGATTAGATTTAATGTTTGATGTGGAAGGAAATATCATTAAGTGGCTTGGAGGTTTTTTTTTTTTTTTGTTGGTTTGTTTTTTGTTTTTTTTGCTTTTTGGGTCACACCCGGCGATGCTCGGGGTTGCTTCTGACTCTGCACTCAGGAATTACTCCTGGCAGTGCTCGGGGACCATATGGGATGCTGGGAATCGAACCCAGGGCCAGCACAGGCTGGCAGCGTGCAAAGGCAAACGCCCTACCCGCTGGGCTATCGCCTCCGACCCCCGTCTTGGAGTTTTTGACTTTTATTATTTTTTTTTCTTTTGGGCCATACCCAGCAATACTCAGGGGTTACTCCTAGCTCTGCACTCAGGAAGAAATCCTGGTGGTGCTCATAAAACATATGGGATGCTGGGGATCAAATCCAGGTCAGCCACATGTAAGGCAAGCACCCTACCTGCTATACTGTTGCTCCGGCCCCTGTAATTTTTTTTCCTTTTTGGGTCATACCTGGCAATGCTCAAGGGTTACTCCTGGCTCTGCACTCAGGAATTACTCCTGGTGGTTCTTGGGAACCATATCGGACGCCCGGCCATGTGCAAGTATCCTGGATACTTGCTGGGCTATTGCTCCTGCTGCCCCCTGTAAATTTTTATTAAAGAGAAGGCTTTGTGCCGGAGCGACAGCCCAGCGGGTAGGGTGTTTGCCTTGCACGTGGCCGGCCCTTGCCGGCCCGGGTTCGATCCCCGGCATCCCATAGGGTTCCCGAGCACTGCCAGGAGTAATTCCTGAGTGCAGAGCCAGGAGAAACCCCTGAGAATTGCCGGGTTTGACCCAAAAAAGCAAAAAAAAAAAAAAAAAAAAAAAGTAAAGGGATTTGTATTACTGCTCTAGAGAAGAAAAAGAAGGGATACTCTTTTCTTTTTTACCTTGGTCCTTTGGTTCAGGGAATATCCACGGTCTCATACAAACTTATCAAATTCCTTAACAATGGAATGTTTTCCTTTTTAAAAATACCTATGCATAAAACAAAGTAATGGAAAAGTGAAATGTTTATAGATATCTTACAGAAACTACTCCAGCTTTTTATCAATAGTAGAAGAGTGTACACTTAACTGTGCATTTAGATTTTGTGTTGGATATTGTTTAGGATTAAGGCAGTAAGTATCACACACTTGAATTTCAGTCACATCCATTATTTTCTGTAAATAGCAGATGTATAAGGGGTAGCCTTACAGTTACATCAGTAAGATAATTTAGGTTAGGTATGCACCTAACGATTTAGGTATGCACTTTTTAATCGCAGTAGTTCAATAGATCATTGTTGGTACCCTCAGTTTGGGTTTCAGTCCTTTGTTACTTCGCTTCCTTTCATGTGGTAATCATTGTATCACTACTGCCACCTCGTTTCAGACTGCTCGCTTCAACAGATACAGGCTTAGTTTGCATGTTCTGGATTAAATTGCTCTTACTAGTTTACTGAATTGGCCTCTAAATCAGGATTCAGAGCCTTAAAATTTTGCCTGGCTCTTTGAGTTTGTTGGGGTCTCATTTTCTTGCTTTCTTGCTCTTTTCTGTTAGAACTACCTAGCATAAACAAAGTATCTGTGAAATCTTTTTAAAATCTTAGTGCTCTAAGGTAGTCTTTTCTGACTCCCAAGAATTCCTTTTGCTTACTAAGTTTTGGTCACACTTTGGATTGGCAGATATATTAATACTTTAGTGGTTTCTGTACGCTACTTTGTACTAGGAGCTAAAAGTACCTTCCGGTTTTTCCTTTATTCCCAGGCGCATGGAGGACTGCAACAGAGGAGTGGGGAACTGAGGATTGGAATGAAGATGTAGGTATTCTCAGGTCATCCCTTGTTATTGCCTTCTATCCCTAAGTGGTGTTTAGGGATAGAAAATGGATATGTTTCTACCCCTCAAAATTCATCCCTAAGTTTCTGACCCAAAACTTTTACATCCAAAATAGTGTTCTGAGCCAGAACATTTCACTATGTTATATGAAGGAGACTGGGCATGAACAGGACTCTGTGGAACCAGACTATGGAAAGGGCAAGTGCACTTGTGTAAGTCCAATATCTGATTGTCCGATTTACCCCAGAAAGAGATGGTGGTTGGGTAGAGCACCAGAAACGGTCTTAGGCAGGTAGTACATCAAGTAGTAACCGATGATAGAACAGGACTCTGTTTGGAGCAACTTTTGGATATTTGATTGCTGTTTAACTATTAGTGCATGGCCCTGTAATTGGTATAGAGGTCAATACAAAATCAGAGTTACAGTAGCAAGTTGTAAAATTTATTATCTGATTGGCTCTGGAACCTTTTGTTTATTTGAAGACCTACATTTTAATTAGATGAGTTTGTAGAATTTGCTTTCAGTTTTGCACCTCATAGGTAGGAACATGAATAGGCTCTTTGAATTCACTCTGTGTAAAAAGATTACTCTCTCCCAGTCAAGTTTTAGTTGAGAATTATGTTTATTGATGATAAACTCACATTTTAACATTTAAGTTCACTTTATTAATAACCAGACGGATTGATAAGTCAAAAAGTGTTTTCATTGCCAGGCCTATGTATTTAAATTTAGAGATGCATCACTAGTGGGTGATTGTTTCCTACTGTACCTGAGCTATAGAAGCCTTGTGAACACTTAGTATTTGCTTGCCTGCCGCTTTTTGGTTGTGTTTGTTGGGATTGGAGTACCTATTTCTAAAAAATTTTAATGAAAAAGTGAAAAAATCAAAACTCAAACACATTAGTTTGACGTGTGTATGAATTTATTTCCTACAATTGCTTGTCTAGTTTTGGTATCTTACACTGACAAGAATGGGTGTAATGAAGTCAGTATTAAGGCAAAAAATTACATATAATTGAAACTATCTTTGCAAGAGTGTCAGTTACTGGCCCTTGGGTTTTTTCTCCTCTAAAGCTAAAAATTAATTTTTTATTTCTTCATCTTTGATCTTTGAGAGAAGTAGAAGATAAAATATGGTTTCAGTAAAAGTGGGAGTTGGGAGCTGTAGTGGGAAAATTTAAAAGGTGTTTTCCCTCTCTTTCAAGCATGTATATTTACCTTCTTGTGCATACGAAGTGACTCCCTGTGTTTCACTATGTTCCTTGATTCCCTCCTGCTGAAAACCATTGAGTCATAAAGGGCATTTGATGGTTAATCCCCATAGGATTCCTCAGGGTAGTTCTTTCTATTAAGAGTTACTTTCTTTTTCTTTCTTGAGTTTGAATTCCCCTTATCTGCATCAGATTTCTACTAGTAGCATTCCTAACACCAGGAGTGACTAATCACTCTGTTTTCCAGCTCTCTGAGACCAAGATCTTCACTGCCTCTAATGTTTCTTCGGTGCCTCTGCCTGCGGAGGAATGTGACAATCACTGCTGGTCAGAGGCAAGTGTGTTGTGGTAAAATTTAATATAATTTCCCAAAGGTATTAGCCGAGATAGCTGTTACAAAATGGCACTAGACTTTCATAGATCCTATAATGTTACAATAATGATAACCAAGTGGCATTAGATTATTTGTGAGGTGTATAAGATGAGATGTTGGTTATGGCACCAGAGAGATTGTACAGACAGTAAGGTACGTGCACCCAGCCCAGGTTGACCGCTGGCACCCCATATGGTCCCCATGCCTACCAGGAGTGATCCCTGAACGCAGAGCCAGGTGTAAGCTCTGATCACTGCTTAGTTGGTACAGAATACAGTGTCTTGGTTCTGTGCCCAAATGGCCTTTTTATTACAGCTCTTTAAGTTGATCATTAATTAAAACATAGCATAACATAGCTTATATTAAATTTTGATCGTTTAGGCAAGTTTCATGTACACCTAAGTTGACTATTCATTCCCACAGACTGCCTCTACTTCAGAGATAAACCAAGCTGCAAAGGAGTGCTCAGTCTGTGTACTTCTGGATAAGTGCATATCTGGGAGTTTGCAGGTTTAAATTTTATGGAACAACTCACTGAAGTTGAGAAATTATATTTGCTTTTGTTGTTATCTTGTAACTAATACCTAGAAAAAGCTATACATAAGAAACGCATACATACACAGGATAGGATATCTGAAATTTGTTATCATTACAATTTTTTTAAGAATTTTGAAATTGAGACCGAGCAATAGCACAGAAGTGGGGCGTTTGCCTTGCACATGGCCGACCGGGTTTGATCCCCGACATTCCATATGGTCCTCCAAGCACTGCCAGGAGTAATTCCTGAGTGAAGAGCCAGGAGTACCCCTGAGCATTGCCAGATATGACCCCAAAATGCAAAATAATAATAATAATAATAATTTGAAATTAAGGTACTGGAGTGATATTATAGCAGGGAGGCCATTTGTTTGCCTTGCAAGCGGCTGACCTGGGTTTAATCCTGGCATATCATATGGTCCCTGAGTACCTCCAGGAGTAAATCCCCTGAGCATTACTGGGTGTGACACAAAAAAGAAAAAATCATTTTTTGAAATTTTTTTTTTCTGTTCCCAAATTTTATTACACTACTTTCAGACATACAATTGCAAGATGCTCATGTAGAGTTTCGGTTCCACAGTGTTCCAACACCCATCCCTTCACCTAAACCCATCTCCCATCACCAATGTCCCCACCTCCCTCCCCCTCCCCCCCACACCTCAACCATTATCAGGTTCTGTATGTCTTTTCTCTCCTCTCCATCTCTCCCTCCCGCCAAACTTTCCTGCACATCGTGGAATGCAGTGCATCAAAGGACATCACTGTTTCCACTATATTGATGGACCAGCGTGGCTGCAAACGGCCGCGCAACCTGGGCTCGTACTGGTTTTGCTCTGTTAATCTGGTTGTGAGGTAGTATCCCAGCATCCGGACAGCGAAGGTGGTGGCTAGTGTAGTGGGCGAGTCTCATCCGGCTGCTTCCGGGACCCCCAGAGGTGATGGGCCCACCCCAAAAACCCATCTGTCCTCCTGGGAGCCCCATGGTCAGCTGAGCCTGGGGAAAGCGGAGTTCCAGCTTCCCCAGCCACGTCCGAGGGCCCCAAATGCTATGGCTTGGTCGCCCCAGGGCAGCTCCTGGGCGGGGGCCACCAGGCTCGACAAAATGGAGGGGGTAAGGCCTACCCCCCTGACTCCATCTGACGAATTCCCAGTGATTCCCGCTTCTGGGAGCTGCCTACCTGGGCTCGAACTGGTTTTGCTCTGTTAATCTGGTCGTGAGGTAGTATCCCAGCGTCCGGACAGCGAAGGCGGTGGCTAGTGTGGTGGGCGAGTCATCTGGCTGCTTTCGGGAACCCCCAGAGGTGATGGGCCTGAAATTTATTTTTACATTGCATTTTATCCTTTTGGGGAGGGCATTGTCATTCTTGGCAGTACTCAGGAGAACTTGTGGTACCAGGTATCAAATACTGGGGTTAGGCATGCAGAGTGCGCTCTCTTGCCCTGGAGATCTTAACCTTAAAAGAAATGTGTCGTTTAAAACCAGAGCTTTAGGGTTGGAGCGATAGTCCAGCAGGTAGGGCATTTGCCTTGCATGCAGCCGCCCGGGTTCGATCCCCGGCATCCCATATGGTCTCCCACACAATGCCAGAAGTGATTCCTGAGCGCAGAGCCGGGAGGGTTACTCCAGTATTAGTATGAGGTTTACCCCAGTATTTGATACCTGGTACCACAAGTTCTCCTGAGTATTGCCAAGAATGACAATGCCCTCCCCAAAAAGGATAAAATGCAATGTAAAAGGGTTACTCTTGAGCATCGCTGGGTGGGTGTGACCCAAAAAGCAAAAAAAAAAAAGGCCAGAGCTTTAGAGCCTTCAGTACTATACTCATGGCACATAGTACTGGCCTGCAGGCTCACCATCTTGCAGTGCTTGTATCAAAGCAGTGTTACCAAGGCCTGATAGAGTATGTCATTGGTTCCTGGAAGTAATGGGTGAGATTTATGGTGGGACTGAAGTTGCAACCCTCTACATTCTTGGTGTTTCTGGGTAAGTGCATTAGCATAAACTGTGGTTAGAAGGTGTGGGAGAATGAATTACTGGGCCTGTGCTGGGGGTAGTAGCTTCTGGCAGTGCACAGTGAACTCTGGTGCGAGGGATTAAATCCAAACCTCCTGCATGCAACACACGTAAAACATGTTCTCAACCCATTGCGTTGTCTCTTAGTCTACGCAGGGAAAACATAAGGGCTACGTGTGCTTTGTGCTAAGAACTGAGGGGCAAATCCCACATATATGTAGATATATTACGGGTTTTTCAAGGCCACAACTAGTATTGCTTGGGTACTGTATCCAGCACTGTATTGTGCTTGGTGCCCGGGGGATGAGGGGTCTATGTGGTGCTAGAATCAAAACTGGGTCTGCTACTTGCAAGGCAAATAGTGTCTTTGGTCCTATCCCATATTTTTTTTAATTTTTTTTAAAAAAAATATTTTATTACACCACCATGTGATATACAATTACAAAGATGTTTATGTTTGGGTTTCCGTCATTACAGTGTTCCAGCACCCATCCCCTCCACCAGTGCCCATTTCCCACCACCAATGTCCCCACTTCCCTCCCCCTCCCCTAGCCTGCCTCTATGGCAAGTTCTTTATCTCTTCTCTCTCTCTCTTTCTCTCTTCTCTTACACATTGTGGATTGCAATACATACATTTAGAGATTATCATGTATATCTTTTTTCCTATATTCAATGCTCAGTTCTAGGCTGGTATTATCACTTTTGACAAATATTAGCACACTGTTCCCTTCTCTGTCTTACCTAACCTCTGATTCCCACATGTTTGTGGTAGATTCCACCTTTTTTTTTTTTAATTGAAAGATGCTCATGTAGAGCTTTGGTTCTACAGTGTTCCAACACGCATCCTCCACCCAAACCCATCTCCCATCACCACCTCCCCTCCCCCTCCGCACCTCAACCACTTGGCGGGTTCTGTATGTCATTTCTTTCCTCTTTATATCTCCTTCCCAACAAACTTTCCTGCTCTTCATGGAATGCAGTGCATTAAAAGACATCACTTTCACTATTTTAGTGGACCGCAAGGCGACCCGCGCGACCTGGGCTCAAACTGGTTTTTGCTCTGTTGGATCTGGTCGTGAGGCAGTTTCCCAGCATCCGGACAGCGAAAATGGTGGCTAGTGTGATGGGCGAAGTCTCATCCGGCTGCTTCCGGGACCCCCAGAGGCGACGGGCCCATTCCCAAAACCCATCTGCCCTCCTCGGGGTTCCATGGTTAGCTAGGCCGGCGCGAGCCGAGCGCCAGCCTCTCCCACATATTTTTATTGTACTACGTGGGAAAGTTTCTCAAACCTTTCTGTTTCAAAACCATGTGAACGTGGTTTTATGATTTTTTGGGGGTTTGTTTTCTTGACTTTTGGGCTCACACCTGGCTATTCTCAGGGGTTATTCCTGACTCTGCACTCAGGAATTACTCCTCGTGGTGCTGAGAGGACCATATTGGATGCTGGGGATCAAACTTAGGTCGCTGCATGCAAGGCAAACATGTTCTGTTCTACCGCTCTGGCCCTCTATGTTTTAAATGTTGTTAATGATAGGCATTTTTTTGTTGTTGTAGTGTGGTGTACCCAAAGGTTCTCAGGCTTATTCCTAGCTGTGTACTGAGGGATCACTCCTGACAGTGTCCAGGATCAAACCTTGATCAGAACTAACTCTTAAGTATCTTTTTTTTTTCTGCGCCACACCCAGCAATGCCCAGGGATTACTCCAGGCTCTGCACTCAGGAATTACTCCTGGCGGTGCTTGGGGGGACCATATGGGATGCCGAGGGTCGAACCCGGGTTGACTGTGTGCAAAGGCAAACGCCCCTACCTGCTGGACTATCGCTCCGGCCCCAAGTATCTTTTTTTTTTTTTTTTTTTTTTGGCCACTCCCAGTAGTGGTCAAGGCTTACTGCTCACTCTGCACTCAAGGATCACTCATGGTGGGACTGGGGGTGCGATGTATGGTGTGTGGGATTGAACCCAAATTGGCTGTGTACCCACTGTACTATCTCTCCATCCCCACCAGTTAAAATCCTATGTAGGAATAGAAAGCTGGCGTACTAACTTTGCATACAGGAAGTCTGTGTTCCCCAAGCTCTGTCAGTGATCGCAGAGCAACAAAGTATAAAATTGAGTAGGAAAATTGGTGGATTTTTTTGGAGGGCGTGGGCTGCTGCTAGGGGATCAAAAGTATTGCTGTTATATAGTTAAAACATTTGTTGTAATGCGACTGAACTCTGTGGTCCCAAAATTTGTGCATATATCTGTTAAATTTTTAATTGTGTTTGTGCCACATCCCAGAGTGCTTGAGGTGCCATTCCTAGCTGTGTTGGAGTCGAGGGTGAAGTGTGAGCAGGGAGCCATGCAGTTTTACAGACAAGTCAGACTCCTCATGGTTTCTAGTAATCCCCACTTGTACATTTTTACTTCATTTCAAGGTGCTATATAAAGCTCATCTGACTTCATGAAGTTAATTTTGTTGATATTTAAGATCACTGCATTAGCAGTATCTTTGGACCACAACTAGGTTGTGTTTCAGTACCTCTGATTTTGGCAAATGAAGCATTTCATGGCTTTGTATTTCAATGGAGTGACCTTTTAGAAATCTAATGATAATTTGGGGAATGTTAGAATTATTCATCAAGTTCCTGTCTCTCCTCACATAGAATTGACCTTGCTGTTCTTTTTGGGAAAGACACCATCTTCCATGGAGAATGATTCATCTAATCTGGATCCATCTCAGGCTCCTTCTCTTGCCCAGCCTTTGGTGTTCAGTAATTGAAGCAGAGTGCCATATCTCAGCCTGCTTCAGGGAACACATTTACTCACCACAATATGGTAAGTGGGGAATATTGTATATTGTCATTAAACTTTCTTTTTTTAATTTTTTGCGGTTTTTTGGGTTGTACTCTATGATGCTCAGGACTCAGGGAATACCTGAAGCCTCTGCACTCAGGAATTACTCCTGGTGGTATTCGGACCATATGGGATGCCAGGAATTGAACCCACGTCAGCCGTGTGCAAGGCAAATGCTGTTGCTCCAGCCCCCACTTTTTACTAACTTAATACATCAACGCCTGTAATTCCTTAAAATAAGAGTCATAGCATTGGAGCAGGGTAAAGCTTTTTTTTTTTTTTTTTTTTTTATTTTTTATATATTATTATTTTTTTCTTTTTGGGTCACACCCGGCAATGCTCAGGGGGTTACGCCTGGCTCTGCACTCAGGAATTACTTCTGGCAGTTCTCAGGGGACCATATGGGATGCTGGGGATCGAACCCGGCTGGCATGGGCCGGCCGCTGTAAGGCAAATGCCCTACCCATTGGACTATCTCTCGGCCCAAGCGTTTTTTTTTGTTTTTGTTTTTTTTAATAAGTAGCATTTGGTATAGACATTGGGAATAGCTCTAGCAAAGGATTTAGCTTTAGACAGGCCAAATATTAAAAATGAGTTAATTTTTGTGTTTGTGTTGTCAGGGGATTAAACCCAAAGCCTCATACATGCAAGGTTTGTGTTTTACCTAAGATCCTACTCCCTGGTTGATATTACCATTCCTTATTGAATGTTTATTGTTAGGTACATTGTTCAGTATATCTGTTAAAAAGGAAAATCAGTGATGTTAAAATATTTCTGTTGTAATCCTAATTACATTTTGATATGAGGTTGTTGTAATTCCCTATCTCTTTCCAGATAGATAAGAACTGCCATGTATATTTGTGTAAAACATTTCTAGCAAATACTTCTATTAGGCTCTATTTTTTTTTTTCCTTTTTTTTGGGTCACACTGGCAATGCTCAGGGATTTCTCCTGGCTCTGCACTCAGGAATTACTCCTGTCCGTGCTCGGGGGACCATATGGGATGTTGGGGATCGAACCCAGACCAGCATGGGCCGGCCGCGTGCAAGGCAAACACCCTACCTGCTGGGCTATTGCTCCAGCCCTCTATTTTGTTTTCTTGTTTGTTTTTTGATTTTCGGGTCACACCTAGTGATGTTAGGGGTTACTTCTAGTTCTAGACTCAGGAATCACTCCTGGTGGTGCTTGGGGACCATGTGGGATGCTGGGATCAAATCCAGGTTCACTGTGTGCAAGGCAAATACCTTGAGCCCTGGTGCCATTTAGAATCCTTGTAAGCCTGCTTAATAGGTTTTATTTTGGGGGGGGTATTTTTTGTTTGTTTTTTGGGGGTCACACCCAGCGATGCTCAGGGGTTACTTCTGGCTCTGCACTCAGGAACCACTCCTTGCAGTGCTTAGGGGGACCATATGGGATGCTGGGGATTGAACCTGGGTCGGCCGCATGCAAGGCAAACTCCCTACTCACTGGACTATTGGTCCGACCCCAATAGGTTTTTCTCCCTTTTTTTTTTTTTTTTTTGCTTTTTTTGGGTCACACCCGGCAATGCTCAGGGGTTTCTCCTGGCTCTGCACTCAGGAATTACTCCTGGCGGTGCCTGGAGGGCCATATGGGATGCGGGGAGATCGAACCTGGGCCGCAGCGTGCAAGGCAAAAGGCAAATGCCCTACCCGCTGGGCTATCGCTCCGGCCCCTTCTCCCTTTTTTTTGCAAAAGGGAACAAGAATGCTTGATTGACTTACCTCACAGTCATTTAGAAACACAAAATAACAGGAGACTTCTACAGCTTTGGCAGTAATAGTATCTTAATTCATAACATTAAAAATTTAGCTAGGAAAATACTTAAACTAAATAAGTGAAGCAAGGACCAATCATTAGTGTAGTTACGTGAAATTCTAAAAAATATTTTAATTTAGGGGGTTGGAGTGATAGTCCAGCAGGTAGGGCATTTGCCTTGCATGCAGCTGACCCGGATTCAATCTCCTGCATCCTATATGGTCTCCCGAGCACCGCCAGGAGTAATTTCTGAGCATTGGCAGGTGTGACCAAAAAAAAAAAAATTAATTTTTTCTTCTGTTTCCTGGACCACACTAGAGGAACACAGGGGGCTACTTTTTATTCTGTCTATTGGGGGGTGGGATTTATAGAATGTCAAGGATTTAACCCAGGCTTCCTTCCTGCTAGCCATGCCCTCAACCCATGGAACACTCTGGCCTCTGTTTGTTTTTTCTTTCCACTTTTCTTGAATTTTTTTTTTTTTTTTTTTTGTTTTTTTTTTTTTGGGGGGGTGGTCACACCCCGCAATGCTTAGGATTACTCCTGGCTCTGCACTCAGGAATTACTCCTGGCGGAGCTCGGGGACCATATGGGATGCCGGGGATGGAACCCAGGCCGGCATAGGCCGGCCACATGCAAGGCAAATGCCCTACCTGCTGGACTATCGCTCCAGCCCCTTTCTTGATTTTTTTTTTTTGGTAGAGGTATACTTTAGTTATAAGACATAAGGGAGCGGGCGGGTGATAGCTGACCCGGGTTCAATTCCCGGCATCCCGTATGGTCCCCCAATGGTCCCCTGAGCAACACCAGGAGTAAATCCTGAGTGCAGAGCCAGGAATAACCACTGAGCATTGTTGGGTGTGACCCACAAGGCAAAAAAAAAAAGAGCATAAGGGAACATGTGGTGCATATAGTTTCATTTTACTGGTAGAGAATTATATTAATTTTTTTTTTCTCTTTTGGGTCACACCCAAAAAATTACTCCTGCTGGTGCTCAGGCACCTTAAGGAATGCCAGGATCCAATTTGGGTCACCTGCAAGCAAGACAAACATCCTACTCTCTGTACTATCGCCTCCCGCCCCATCGAACAGCCAGCTTTTAATTGCTATTTTAAAATAGCTTTTTGTTCTTTGCCACATAGGAAAGATGAAATAACTTGTATCACTTGTCTTCCCGATGTTCATTGATTTGGTCCAGTGGGCACCAGTAACATCTCCATACTTCCTGTTGAAAGCATGTAGCCCAAGGGCACCTGTTTGCTCCAGGAACAGGAAGAGCCTCAGGATGTGGGAATGAGGTCTATAATTGTTACTGGTTTTTGGCATAACAAATAAAACTGGGGTAGCTTGCTAGGCTCTGCCGTGTAGGTGGTATACTCTCAGTAGAAGGCTCTCATCTCGAGCATTTACTGATGAAACTCAAAAGGGAAAGATCAGGTTTTCTCTTTGGTGGATCTCTGAGGAACTGTGGAGTCTGGATGTTGAGAATGACTGACCTCATGGTGTGGGGGGTCCTCTGGCTTCTTGCTAGGCTCACTGGGATCACGGGCCACGGCTAGAACCTGCCTAGAACTGTATAGAGTGTATAAATGTGAAAGATCCTGGGAAGGACCTGATCCTAACATTCAGTACTATCTAAGACTGTTTTGCGGCTGAGCTCCAAAGGAGCTGTGGTTCTGGCGTGTCTCTCCCGGGGTTGGAAGTGGAGGTGGAGGAATGGGAGGAGGGGCCCAAATCCTCGCTCCAAGTCTGGCCAGTGTGGCCCTCCCTCTCACGTGTGAGCGAACCCTTGGACTATGTTGAACTGAAAGCTAAAAAAGGAATAAAAGTGGGTAATCGGCTCAGAGTATTAGTTCAGTGGTATAAAACATGGTTGAAATTTCAGTTCGCAGAGTGATCCATGATGCTGCAAGTGATTGCTTGCCATATTTCAACCAGATATAGATAAGCACCACAACTGAAGTGTGTAACCGCCAATTGAGAGCTGCTATTTAAAGTTGTTCAAGGGACTGAAGGCTCAAAGGACTAGAGCCTCTGCTTTGCATACAGGAAGCCCAGATTTTATTCACAGTACCATGTGCTCTGAGCACCAATAAGTTGATTTAGAAACAATGAGGTGGTAAAGAAGCTTGATCCTGGTGAGCCTGTGAGCGCTATGGCAAGCACTACCACTGGCACATTTGTGCCACAAGTCTGAAGTGTGATGGTTGGTGAGCACCTCTGTGCCCAGCACAACGTATAAGTTATCCCTAATTATATCAGCAGTGAAGGGAGAAAACGGAGATTAATACAGGAAAGAAAAGAAGGGAATAGGTATAGAGATGAAGAAGAAAAGGGACTGGAGAATTACAGGAGTGATTCCTCAGTGCAGAACTAAGAGTAAGCCTGAGTGCCGCTGGGCCAGGCCCCAAAACAAACAAAATTACTCACCGTTCATGCATTGTGCAATAATTGTAAACTGTTACTTACAGCAATTAAATTTTAGGGGGGAATGTTTTTGTATTCTATGAGACTGACGCGCTACCTACTGCGCTAACGAGGCACCTATGTTTTGTATTCTAGACCAGCAGTTCTTAGACCAAGATCACCATATGACACCCCCCCCCAGTGGAACCAAAGGTGAAAACTAAACGCATGGGACCAGTAGCACAAAAGCTGATGAAATAGGGGAATTAGAAGGAAACAGGTTGAAAGGGATTGAGAAACAACACTTTCATGGTCACACCCAGCAATGCTCAGGGCTTGCTTTGACTCTGCGTTCAGGAATTAACTCCTGGTGCTAAGGCGACCATATGGGATGAACCTGGTTGACCATGTCCAAGACAAATACCCTACCTACTGTACTATACTTTGGTCCTCGATATAATTCTAGAAAGAAATTGCTAGTATTTTCCCAAGAATACATAGCATTTGAAACCTGGCAATCTATAAATTCAGAGCTTTTGCTCTAGTGGATTTACTATATACTCTGTCTGGTAATGTCTTTGCTTGTCTGGTCTGTACTGACTCACCCTGTATAAGTCTTAAGTAGCTGACAAGGTTTGTTTATTTATTTTTTCCTCTTTTGGCCACACTCAGCGATACTCAGGGGGTTACTCCTGGCTCTGCACTCAGGAATTACTCCTGGTTGGCTGTGTACAAGGCAAACACCCTACCCGCTATGGTATCGTTCTGGTCCTGAGCTTACAAGGGTTTTGTCTATAAATTTACCTGATGTCTGTTTATCTCTAGGTGAGCATGTTAGGGGAAAGGATTTGGTGATGTTGGTGAAGCTAAAGGTGGCAGCACCACAGGCTCCCAATTCTTGGAGCAATTCAAGACTGCTCAGGCCCTGGCCCAGTTGGCAGCTCAGCATTCTCAATCTGGAGCCAGCACCACCTCCCTCTTGGGACATGGGCTCCACCACACAATCTCCATCGCTGGTGCAGTATGGTAAGAAAGCTATAAAGGAATGAGAATATATTTTGAGGGGGTTGCACACCGACTGGTGCTCAGGGGTAAATCCTAGCTATACACTCAAGAATTACTACTCGTGCTGGTTGGTGGATCATGTGGGCTGCAGGGATTGAACCTGGGTCAGCCATGTGCAAGGCATACACTCTACCTGCTGTACTCTCTGCAGCTCTAGTAAAGTGACTTGAAATTTTTTTCCTTTTTGGCTCACACCCAGCGATGCTCAGGGGTTACTCCTGGCTCTTAGCTCAGGAATTACTCTTGGCGGTGTTCAGGGGACCATATGGGATGCTGGAGATCGAACCTGGGTCGGCTGGGTGCAAGGCAAACGCCGTATCTGCTGTGCTGTTGCTTTGGCCCCAGACTTGAAATTTTTAAACTTCCAAGCATTACTGTCAGGTCGGTAGGAATAGTGGATAGGCTCCTGAAGTGGTGATGTGGGCAGCTTGTTGGTGATTTCCTTTTGTTCATTTTGCCAGAGTTCACAAAGCTGAGAAATAACAACAATTTTAAGGCAGTGTGTCCTTCATGAAATTTAGCTTTTTACATAGCTGAAGACTTGTGTTAATCTGGGGATGGTTTAGATTCTCTGTTAGCTACTGTGTTTGAAAAAACATAATGCATTTGGAAAGGTTCATGGATGCTTGGGGTATTTTCAGGCCATAGACTGTAGTACCCTACAATTTTAGGATCCTCAGTTGCTGTTCTACGGAATATGATAGCATTGATAGATTAGGCTATACATAAATAAATATGATCATTGATTGTCACCTTAAAATAAAAAGGATTTTGTTTTTACAGACCAGTTTATATGAGATGGTGATTCCTTAGGGTCTTATTCACTATATAAATTAGAGAAATATTTTCTTAAGGTTCACTAGTACATCTGGCCTCAGCATACGTTTTGCTTTTTTCTTGTGCAGATTTGAAAAATTCAAATGACACAGCAGTGCATAGCCCATATACAAAGCGCCAGGCTTTCACCCCGTCTTCAACCATGATGGAGGTGTTCCTTCAGGAGAAGCCGCCTGCTGTGACTACATCTACAGCTGCACCTCCACCCCCTTCTTCTCCTCTGCCAAGCAAATCCACCTCAGCTCCACAAATGTCTCCTGGGTCTTCAGACAACCAATCCTCTAGCCCTCAGCCAGCTCAGCAAAAACTGAAACAGCAAAAGAAAAAAGCTTCCTTGACTTCTAAGGTACTTGAAATTTTAGATTATGTGTTAAGGTGGGTTTGGGATTTAGTAATTGTACGGTTTGGAAAATTGAAACAGAAGTTTTTAGTCTAGTTGTATTGCAATAAATCGTAACTTTCTCTTTACAGATTCCTGCTCTGGCTGTGGAGATGCCTGGCTCAGCAGATATCTCAGGGCTAAACCTGCAGTTTGGGGCATTGCAGTTTGGGTCAGAGCCTGTCCTTTCTGATTATGAGTCCACCCCCCACCACGAGCGCCTCTTCAAGCCAGGCTCCAAGTAGCCTCTATACCAGCACGGCCAGGTAGAAGAAACCTCTGTGAAAAGACTTCTTTTATTAAGCTTTTACCACTTTTTCTATCTCTTGCTTATACAGAGAGCTCTGGAGAGGCCAAGCCTCTTGAGCAAGGTAAAAGTAGCCAATTGTAGCATTTTCTCGAGTATTAAAATTTTTTTTCATAGGGCTATCTGTAAACCTAGGTTTCTGTTGTGTTTCTAGGTATCTGTTGCGTACTCATAGAATGTTCTAGCTTCTTCTTAGAGATAGTTGTGCAGCACTTCAGACAATGATGTATACCATTGCTAACTATGCTTTTGACTTTAGTGTGGCTTCATACATTTATGGAGGGTGTAACTCCTGGGAAGCATTGGTCTATTACACAAAAAAACCCTTTTGAGTAAGAGCTCTCCTGTCTTCTCTGATAGTTTGCTGAAGGGGGTATCTCCATTTGTTGATTTTTTTTTTTTTTTTTTTTGCTTGGGGTGGGGAGCTCCCAAAGAATACTTGGGCGGTCTTTGTGGGCAACTCCTGGTGATATTTGACCCATCTATACTAGTCTTAGACCTGCAATGGGCCCAACAGTGCTGGGAACCATCGGGGCCAAATGCAGTGGTTTTCAGGACCATGCAATGCTGAGGATCAAACTCAGACCCTTGTTCATGTCAGGCCACAACTGTAGCCCTTTAACCTATGACCCCAACACCTCCTCCCTTTGGGTCCACCTTCTGAAATTCTGTTTTGCAGGTCAGTTCTCCAGTTATATTGCCCTTGGTCCTTTGTTTAATACATTGTTGTATATTTAAGTAACATATATGAGAGAGATCATTCTTTATTCTTTTCTTTGTTTAGCTTTGGGTTTTGGGCTATACCAGGCCATGCTCAGAAAGTGATCCCTGAAAATGCTGTACTGACCTTAAACAGTGCCTGGGAATTAATCCAGGCCAACCATGTGCAAGGCAAGCACCTTACCCACTGTACTCTCCAGCTCCCACACCAGGTTTGATCCTGGTGCTACTATGGTCCCTTGAGCACAGCCAGGAGTAGCCCCTGAGAACTGCCGGATGTGCCCTAACACACACTTTATAAAAAATGTAATTGTGTAGCACCAGCCTGTCATTACTGCATGAGAGTTGTCATGATTGCTCATGAAAGTGTTTTAAAGTTCTCTCAGATTTATACCTATAGTCTTTACTAGGTTTTTTGGTGGTGATCTTAGAACTCAGAATCTCAAAGTGTATATTTAAGCAATAGGTGATTCTCTTCTTTGCTTATAACTTGTTGTAAAAGGGACTAAGTAGTGAATCCTTTCTACTAAGATACAGCTTCTTTTTACTTACTATAGATTTTTGGGAAACAAAACCTTCTATTTTGTTTTTGGGCCACAGTGATGCTCAGGCGTTACTTCTGGCTCTGCACTCAGGAGTTACTCCTGGTGGTGCTTAGGAGTTCTTGTGGGATGCCAGGGATCGAGCCTGGATCAGCTGCATGCAAGTGCCCTATCTGCTATACTGTTTCTCTCACCCAAGACTTTTTGCTTTTCATTTTGTTGGGGCCACACCTATCTTATGCTCGAAGGTGTGGTACTAGGAATTGACCTAGGCTCCTGCATGCAAACACCTGCACTTAGGGGCCTGAAAAGTACAGCAAGTGCCTTGCAAGTGGCCAACCTGGGTTTGATGATCCCCAGCATCATATATATTCCCTGAGCACTTCTAGGGTATATTGAGTTCAGAGCCAGGAGTAACCCCTGAGCACTACCTGGTGCGGCTCAGAACAAATAAAACCTGTGTCTAGCCTGCTAGGCCATCTCTCCAGCCCATGGAAAGTTTGTTCTTACTCTAAAAGTTGAGAATGGAAAAAACTTTTAAAAAAATTTTTAGGGGTGGCCACAACTGGGCAGTACTCAGTGCCTTTTTTTTTTCTTTTTTTGGGTCACACCCAGCGATGCTCAGGGTTCCTCCTGCTTTACACTCAAGAATTACTCCTGGTGATGCCTGGGGGACCATATGGGGAAGCCAGGGACGGAACCTGGGTTGGCCGCATGCAAGGCAAATGCCCTACTTCCTGAACAATCGCTCTCACTGCTTTTTTCCCCAGACTCTGCTCAGGTGTTACTATTTGTCGATTCAGGAATGCTTTCAAACTCAAATTCAGAGCTCTGGCTCTGTAGGCTGTGAACATTTCTTCTATGTCTCTAACTTGGACTTTGGAGTTGGAGCAGTATTATAGCATGTCTTGCATGTGATGACCCAGGTTCTTTTTTTGTTTTGTTTGTTATTTTGTTTTTTTTTGGGTCACACCCAGCGATCTTCAGGGATTACTCCTGGCTCTGCACTCAGGAATTACACCTGAGGGTGCTAGGGAACCGTGTGGGATCCCAGGAATCGAACCCGCGTCAGCCAGGCACAAGGCAAAATGCCCTACCCACTGTGCTATCATTATGGACCACTGACTCAGGTTCAGTCCTCAACACCACATATGGTTCCCCCAAGCACTGCTGGGAGTATATAGTTAAAAAAAAATACACAAACCTTGCATTTCTTTGAATTATTGATGGAATTTTCCCCTTTTTTATATTTTGGGTCATTCCCAGTGATGCTCAGGGATTACTCCTGGCTGTGGACAGGGGGACCATATGTGATACCAGTGACCAAACCCAGGTCAGCCACCTGCAAGGCAAACGCTGTACCCATTGTATAATCTGGACCTTGATGGAAATTTTTTAGCTCTGGCCCTTGATGGAAATTTTTTAGCTCTGGTCGATATACAGCATTTCCTTAGTACTAATGAATCTAGTCTACTTTGTTTGTCTGATATTTTCTCTCTTTTTCTCAACAGTGAATCTTCATCCACAATTTCATCTAACCAGAGTCAGGAGTCCGAGTTATCAGAGTGGCCCAATTCAGTCGACAACCTATACCTCCCAAAATAACGCTCAGGGCCCTCTATACGAACAGAGATCCACACAGACTCGGCGGTACCCCAGCTCCATCTCTTCATCACCCCAAAAGGACCTGACTCAGGCAAAGGTAGTGGCTTCATGGGCCCTTGCTTTGTTGGATTTTTTCTTTTCTTTTTTGGAGGGTTCAGGGACAGTGTTTCATCCCCAGCCAGTGGTGGTGGTTGGGCTCTTTCTGGCTCTGTGCTCAAGAATACTGCACAGCTCTTGTATGCACGGCAAGTGCCTTAACTTCAGACTTTCTCTAGCACATTTTACTTCTTGACAGATCATGCTAAGAAACCTCAGAAGTGCTAATTTGAGGGGCTGGAGGGGCACAGGGGTAGGGCATTTGCCTTGCATGTTGCCAACCCAGGTTCAATCCCTGGCATCCCATATGGTCCCCGAACACAGCCAGGAGTAATTCCTGAGTCAGAGCCAGGAGTAACTACCCCCTGACCATTTCCGGGTGTGACCCAAAAAGAAAAAAAATATGCTAATTTGAAAAGCTAAAAACACATTCTATGGTTGGTAGAATATAAAAAGTTATTTTTAACAAGCTTGAGGATTTAGACTCAGTAAATTGATCTCTTTGAACTATGGGCTCATTCTTTTTTTTTTTCTTTTTCTTTTTTGGGTCACACCTGGCGATGCTCAGGGGTTCCTCCTGGCTCTGCACTCAGGAATTACTCCTGGCGGTGCTCGAGGGACCATATGGGATGCTGGGGATCGAACCCTGGCCAGCACAACGCCCTACCCGCTGGGCTATCGCTCCGGCCCCCCTGGGCTCATTCTTTTAAGTACAATAATTCTCCCGTTATCTGTCTTCTCTCTTTTGGAAAATTTGATTGCTAGAGTTTGGGTGCAGGTCAGTAGCCCTCACGTTGTATGCCAGAGAGAGAGGAAATGTCAGGTACAGCAGCATAATATGTAGGAACTATTACTCCCACATATCCTTCAAGGATCTCTGGACTTGGACTTTTGACTTTTCTGGTATCTTCTATTTTTGTTGATCTTCAGTTTGGGAGTTGCTTTATGTTGCTTGGGTGATGCCAGGTTGCTATATCTTTTACTGCCCTCCCCCCCACCCCCCATTTTTTTGAAGACTTTTTAGATAGTATGTGTTACATTGACCATTCACTTAACTTGAGTTTTTCAAAGAGTTTGAAATAGCAAGTCGGTGCTAACTTCTTTTTCTTTTTGGGTTTGTCTGTTCCTTACTCCTTTGTAGCAGAATGGTTTCAGTTCTGTGCAGGCCACGCAGTTACAGACCACACCATCTGTTGAAGGTGAGTATTTTCCAGGCTTCTCGGTTACCGTGTTTTCCTTTAAGAGCTGTACAGGGGGCCGGAGCGATAGCCCAGTGGTAGGGCGTTTGCCTTGCATGCAGCCGGCCCATGCCGGCCTGGGTTCGATCCCCGGCATCCCATATGGTCCCCGAGCACCGCCAGGAGGAATTCCTGAGTGCAGAACCAGGAGTAACCCCTGAGCATTGCCGGGTGTGACCCAAAAAAGCAAAAAAAAAAAAAAGAGAGCTGTACAATTGTTGGGAGATGTTAGGGGCTTTATTTATTTATTTATTTATTTATTTATTTATTTATTTATTTATTTATTTATTTGCTTTTTGGGCCACACCTGGCAATGCTCAGGGGTTACTCCTGGCTCTGCACTCAGGAATCACTCCTGGCAGTGCTCAGGGGACCATATGGGATGCCGGGATCGAACCCAGGCCGGCACGGCTGGCCACGTGCAAGGCAAACGCCCTACCCGCTGGGCTATCGCTCCGGACCCTGTTAGGGGTTTTAGGGTCATTCCTGGACCGGAGCTATTTCTTCCTCTGTACTGTCTTTCCTTTCTATATTATAATGAAAAGAATCCTAGCTCAGTGATTACATTTCTTGTATGGGGGGCCAGAGTGACAAAACAGCGGGTAGGGCATTTGCATTGCACCTGGCCGTCCCGGTTCGATCCTTGGCACCCCATATGGTCCCCCCAAGTACCACCAGGAGTAATTCCTAAGTGCAGAGCCATTAGTAACCCTTGAACATTGCTGGGTGTGACCAAAAAAAAAAAAGCAAAAAGCAAATTAAGGGGCCGGAGCGGTAGCCCAGCGGGTAGGCCGCTTCCCTTTGCACGCAGCCGGCCCATGCTGGCCCGGTTCGATCCTCGGCATCCCATATGGTCCCCTGAGCACCGCCGGAGTAATTCCTGAGTGCAGAGCCAGGAGTAACCCCTGAGCATCGCCGTTGTGACCCAAAAAAACAAAAAAAAGACAACAACAACAACAAAAGCAAATTAATAATTAGATGGTTAAATAGTTAAATAATAAATTTCTTCTATAGCTTTAGCTTGGTTCTGCCTTGCTGTTTTGTCTCAAACTATTCTCAGTTTCTGGTTCTCTGTGTTAAAAGTGAAAATCCCATTGTTTCCTTTTACTGGGATGAAGTTAGTATTGTAGAATTCTTGGGATTTATAAAAAGAAGCTTCTCTTAAACAAATGGTTCTTTTTTTGTGGCTGGGGGTCACACCTGGCAGTGACAGCTGGTGATGCCCAGGGGACCATATGCGATGGTAAAGATTGCACCCAGATCAACCACCTGCAAGACAGGCACCCTGCCTCCTGGACTGTCACTCCAGGTCCCAATGATATGTTACTGTCTAGCCCAAACTATTGCATTTCGGTGGAGCCTAGGACCTTTCCTTAGAAGCACCCTTCTAATGAGGTGAATTCCTTTCATTTCCAGGTGCTACAGGCTCTGCAGTGAAATCTGACTCACCTTCTACTTCTAGCATCCCCCTCTCAGTGAAACGGTATCTGCAGCTTCCTTACTGACAACAACCAATCAGCATTCATCTTCCTTGGGTGGCTTGAGCCATAATGAGGGAGATTCCAAATACCACCACCACACAACACAGCAGGTGACTTGGGTCAAAGATGGTAGTTGAGGTTGTGGAGTAGCAAAAACAGTACTCTGTTCAGTATCTAGAGAGACTAGTAAGTGCATGACCTAACTTCTATGAAAGTGTAAGCAGGAAGGAGTGTTATTTGCCTTTTCCATTTCTCACCCTTACTGTTGCTGGTTAGTGTTGTGCTTATTAAACCTGAGCCGTATTGTTGCCTTTTCCATTATTCACTCTTAATGCTAACCCTGGTTAGCGTTGTGCTTATTAAACCCGAGGCCATATTGATTCCACATTCTGCCTTAAGTTTCATCTCCATTTTTGAAGCTCAGAACCCGGGTAACTCTAGCACTGTTTTTGATGGTGGCCTTTATCCTTGCAGCACATTATCAACTCAGCAGAATACCCTTTCGTCAACATCATCTGGGCGCACTTCAACATCTACTCTTTTGGTGAGTGTGATGCTCTCAAACAGGAAGTATGGTTTAGTCTCTACACTTAGGAGTACTCAACTGTGTAAGATTCTCTCAAGAGGATGTTCCTGAAAATTTTTAATGAGGCACCAAAATGATAATTGATCTGGGGTTGCAGAAAAGTTGTGAAAGGATGTTGAAGAGAGGCCAGAGTAGAGTACCATGGTAGGGCACCTGGCATGCGTATGCGCCAGCCTGAGCACTGCCAGATATGCCCAGCCACTACCACCACTCCCAATTCCTCCCCCAATAACAGGGATAGCCAAGTGCCAAGAGTGGCAGAGGAATCAGAAATAATGCAGCTGTTGGCATAGTTCTCAAAACTCTGAAAGTAACTTCTGACTTTTTCCCCACCCGCTAAGGATGAGTGGGGTTTGTATGATAAATGGGGTAAGACAGCCATTCTCATTCTCATTGCTTTTGGGTATATGAAGTGGCAGTTGTGAAAACGATTAGTATTGATTCTCAACATCCTTCTGAACATAAATGTCATAACTTTTTGGACAAAGAATTAATGTTATCGTTAAGGTAGAGCTACTATGGAACCAAGGTAATGTAAGGTAGAGTGCTAATTTTTATGACAGTCCACATTCAGGGCTTAGAGAGATAGTAAGAGCTGAAAGCATTTCCTTTGTGGTAGTAGTGCTTATATTTTTTTTTTAAACTGAGCTAGTCTCTTGCTCTAAAGAAGAATGTGAGGGGGCCAGAGCAATAGTCCAGCGGATAGGGCATTTGCCTTGCACACTGCCGACCTGGGTTCGATCCCCGGCATCCCATATGGTCCCCCGAGCACTGCCAGGAGTAGTTTCTGAGCGCAGAGACAGGAGTAACCCCTGAGCATCGCCAGGTATGACCCAAAAAGCAAAAACAAACAAACAAATATGTATATATATATATATATATATATATATGTAATAAAATATATATATATGTAATAAAATAAGAAGAATGTGGGAAAGAATACTATGATAGGGGGCCAGAGCGATAGCACAGTGGGTGGGCATTTGGCTTGCATGCGGCCGACATGAGTTTGATCCCCGGCATCCCATATGGTCCCCCAGCACCAACAGGAGTAATTCCTGAGTGCAGACCCAGGAGTAACCCCGAGCATTGTGGGGTGTGACCCAAAAAGAAAGAAGAGCACTATGATACATTTTCATATCTAAACTGCTTTTGATATTGGCCACCCAATGCTCATCTGCAGGAGCATTTATCTTCATGTCCTCCACTGCCTAGGAACGGGGTGATTTAGTGGGTCTGTCATCATCATTGCTTGGGGACACTTGGTGAAAGCTGGAGCTTATTTAGTAACCTTTTTTTTCTCACTGCTTTGGCATTGGACTCCCTGGAGCCCTCCTATGACTTTTCTAATTTGGAAGTTGATCTGTAATAGAATTTTTTTTTCTTCTTTTGGGTTACACCCAGCAATGCTCAGAGATTTTTTTTTTTTTTTTTTGGGTCACACCCAGCGATGCTCAGGGGTTTTTCCTGGCTCTGTACTCAGGAATTACTCCTGGCGGTGCTCGGGGACCATATGGGATGCCGGGGATCGAACCCGGGCCCGCATGGGCCGGCCGCCTACCCGCTGGGCTATCGCTCTGGCCCCGCAATGCTCAGAGATTACTCCTGGCTCTTTGCTCAGGAGTTACTCCTGACGGTGCTTGGGGGGACCATATGGGATGGCAGGGATCTAGCCCGGGTTGGCCATGTGCAAGGCAAACACCCTACCTGCTGTACTATCGCTCCGCCCCCAGAGGATCTATAATATAATTAGCATAAGGTAATCTCATTCCTGGAGCTGGAGAGATCGGTTGGTAGGACACTTGCCCTCCCTGTGGCCTACCTATCTGTTCAGTCCCCAGTATCCCATATGGTCCTCTGAGTCTGTCAGTAATAATTCCTGCGTCATGGAGCCAGGAGTAACTGCTGAGCATACCCAGGTGTTGTCATAAAAAGGAGAGAGATTTTTGACTTGCTTAGCTAATCATTGTTCTTCCTCTTCCACTACTCCTCCTTTTTAAAGCACACAAGCGTGGAGAGTGAGGCGAATCTCCATTCTTCCTCCAGCACTTTCTCCACCACGTCCAGCACAGTCTCTGCACCTCCCCCTGTGGTCAGTGTGTCCTCCAGCCTGAACAGCGGCAGTAACCTGGGTCTCAGCCTAGGCAGCAACTCTACCGTCACAGCCTCGACTCGAGAAGCTCAGTTG
The DNA here is from genome assembly GCA_021461705.1 of Cryptotis parvus. Lineage (NCBI taxonomy): Eukaryota > Metazoa > Chordata > Mammalia > Eulipotyphla > Soricidae > Cryptotis > Cryptotis parvus. The sequence goes on along the minus strand of JAJIBD010008382.1, from coordinate 15,144 downwards.
CTACGACTTCAGGTAGCATTCTGTAGAAGATGGTGTTCTTTTGGGATGAAAAAGCAATAATGGTGTGATAGGACAAAACTCTAATTTCTCTCTTAGGAAAAGCTCCTCCCAATCTCCCTCCTGGAGTCCCGCCATTGTTGCCTAATCCATATATTATGGCTCCAGGGCTGCTACATGCCTACCCGGTAAGTGAAACTGCACCATCTTCTCCATAAGATGAAGTGATCAGGCTACTCTGTAGCTCTGACTGTAGGTGGGTGACTACTACTGAGCTATAGAGAAATTGTGAGTAGCTGTCACATGTTAGGAAGTAAGATCTTGGTAATTTGGGGAGAATAAATTTTTAGAGGGGAGAAACTTAAAATAAGGCCCAAGCCTTATACATAGACATTACAGAAAACAAGTCATTGTGACTTCCTGAAGGTGAAAATGACTGGGTTTGTTTTTAATTTTGGGGTCACACTCAGAGGTACTTCCTAATGGTTCACCATGAAATGTGGGAGTCTACCTTGGATTCCGGCATACAAAAAGCATGTACTTCAGCCCTTTGAAATGCCTCTCCATATAAGCATTAAGCCTTATTTGGATACTATAAGGGCTAATGATTGGTAGAGTGGAGTACTGCAGTCTTTTTATACATGCCTTTTGTCTAGCCTACTTTTCTTAGAGACGTACCCTCTTCAATCAGAAAGAAAGCTTTAAGACTTTTTCTGATTCTGTTTATCTTCTTTTTGCCTTCCCTCAAGCAAACTGAAGGAATCAAACCTATATTATCCTGTTCTAAGAATGAGGATGAATATTTTGTTGATAACTATTAGACCCAGACCTTTTAATACTGTCATGACTGTATCTTTCAGCCACAAGTATATGGGTATGATGACTTACAGATGCTTCAAACAAGATTTCCATTGGTAAGTGGGGTAGAACTTTGGAAAAGTAGGCACGGTGATTGAGCAAAGCCAAAAGCAAAGAGATTAGTGGTTGGAGTTTTTTAAATGTTCTGTTGATAACAATACACCAAGTACTTTCCTAGGCTATCCGTCCATATAAACACCTTGATTTAAGATGTATTTGCGGGGAGGAATCTGGGGACATTGGTGTTGGGAAATGTGCACTGGTGGAGGGATGGGTGCTGCAACAGTATGAAACCCAATCAAGAACATCGTTGTAATTGTATAACTCATGCTAGTATTTTTTTCCCTTTTGCTTTTTGGGTCACACCCTGCAATGCTCAGGGGTTACTCCTGGCTCTGCACTCAGGATTTACTCCTGGCGGGTGCTCAGGGGACCATATGGGATGCCGGGAATCGAACCCAGGTTGGCGGCATGCAAGGCAAATGCCCTACCCGCTATGCCTTCGCTCCAGCCCCTAAAATGAAAATTAAAAAAAAAAATAGATTATTTAAGAAGGCTGAAAAGATAGTATTACAGCTTAAGGCACTTACTTGCCTTGCATGTGCCTGATCTGGGTTTGATCCTTGGGCACTACATGTGATCCCAGGTATTCCCAGTAGTAAGTCCTGAATGTGTGTGGGCCCCCTCTTCCCCCAAAAAAAAAAAAAAGATCTAATTGAATATAGGGACTTAGTTGAGTGATTCTAACACATTGTGACCCTCCACCACCACAGTGGATGCTTTTTTAAGATCTTTATTGAAGTTCTGCAACATGCAATACTATTAGTGATGCTTTCATGTGTACGTCATTCTAGCACCTTACTATCACTAGATAACCTTTCTTATTTGGGGGTCACATCCAGCAGTGCTCAGGAGTTACTTCGGGTCTGTGCTCGGAATTACTCCTGGTGGTGCTTGGGTAACCATATAGAATGCTGGGGATTGAAGCTGGGTTGGTCGCATGCAAGGCAAGTGACTTCCCCACTGTACTATCACTCTGGTCCCTAGGTAACTTTTTTTTTGGATTTTTTGGGTCATAACCTGTGTTGCTAACGGGTTACTCCTGGCTCTGCACCCTGGAACTAGTCTTGGCGGTGGATGCCACGCCAGAAACCTGTGTTGGCCACGTGCAAGGCAAATGCCTTTCCCACTGTGCTATCACTCCAGCCCCACTGGTGACCTTTTCTAAAGCAAATGTTACTGCCGTCTTTTCCTTTGCTGTTGTTGGTGTGACTGGGGGTTGAGCACTTTGTTATAGTTTGCTCGAGATGGCTCTTTTATTGTGTTGCTGAAACCCTACCTGCAGTGCCTCCTGGATCACATTGTCTTGTGAGGCATTCTCAGAGATGAACTCGTTAGATAGGCACTGTGCTACCAGATCAAACGCAGAAGTGCTCAGGGAACTATATGTGGTACAAGAGTCAGACAATCTTAGTGAAATATAATGGAACCTTATGTATTCTGTATGTCAAGTATACTTTGAATTACAGAAAGATGTACTTTCTCCGTAGTCTAACATGTTACAGTCAGGTGTATTAGAAATATTTTTGGCCCTGGGGCTGGAGATAGTACAGCAAGGTACTATCTATAGGATAGAGTATCTATAGGATGTTCCTTGCACATGGCTGACCCTGTCTGGTTCAGTCTTTGGCATCTCATATAGTCCCCTGAGCACCACTGGAAGTAATTCCTTGGTGCAGAGCCAGGAGTAACATCTGACCACCACTAGCGTGGCCCCAAATTAGAAGGAAAATAATATTGTGGGGTCTTCATTTGTTTCCTGGTAGGCATACCAGTAGACCTTGCCTGACTCTGCTCATGGTCAGGCAGGGGGACAGAGTATGCAAGAGTGACTTGGAGTTCGTGCCAGCTCTAGTCAGCTTAATCAGTGGCTGAATAATTTGCAGTACTCCTACATTCTCCTCTGGAGTTACTTAGGCAGAAAAATGAGTGATATTAAGTCTTTTTCTTTCTCTCTTCTAGGATTACTACAGCATCCCATTTCCCACACCCACCACTCCACTGACTGGGAGAGATGGTAGTCTGGCCAGCAATCCGTATTCTGGTAGGACTTGAGTGGAGTGAATAAGGGAAATTGTGTTGGGATTGTTGGGATGGATGATTTGGAGTAGCAAGGGACACAGTTCTCCTTAGTCTCTGAGAGCATAGAATAGATGTAATGAATTGATCCATTTGGAACCCTGCCCGAAATGGACAGGGAAGCCTTTTTCCTCCTTTTCCGTATAGTTTTCTCTTCTTGCTTTATCAGTTCTGCAGATTTGTCCAGGAAATATAGTTGTTGAACTGATCTTTCTTCCTCTGCTCATGTCTGCTCCAGTACCCCACTCATAGGGCCTATTGTTTTGTCTTACCTCTTATCCCTGGCTTATCCATGATTTGTCATGGTTTTCTTAAGTGTTTTCCCACAGACGTGAGGTGGGCAGAGAAACCATGTAGGAGCTTTATTCTGAGGGGCCTGCTGCTGCCACTACATTGTGTAGTTTTTTAACATCAGTCATTGACTAGCACTGTGCTAAGAGTGTAGAGCAATGCTAATGAAGGGAGCCAGAAAGAATTGAACTATTTAACAGAATCTTCTGTAATCATGTGATTTTGCACTGATATGGGGAGAAAGATATATCTAGCCTCTCCTTTCACAGGTGACCTCACCAAGTTTGGCCGTGGGGACGCCTCATCCCCTGCTCCGGCCACAACCTTGGCCCAGCCCCAACAGAACCAGACGCAGACTCATCACACCACGCAGCAGACATTCCTGAACCCGGCGCTGCCTCCTGGCTACAGTTACACCAGCCTGCCATACTACACAGGGGTTCCGGGCCTCCCCAGCACCTTCCAGTATGGGCCTGCTGTGTTCCCTGTGAGTACCTGGGCTTGGGTGTTTCCTTGTGAAAAGTCTATAGCCCTGAACATTATCCTAATTGCTTTCAAGGCTAATGTTTTTAATAGTGACTGGATAAGGAAGAAATTTTTCACTTCTGACCTTATAGGGAGTGGGGCTGGAATTGGTGGCATTAGATAAGGTTCTAACAGGCGCTGGCCTGTTAGAACTAGCTAAAAATGGAATGTGATACCAAGTACTTGGCTTCTTCAAGATTGTCATTTGTTCTCTGCTACCACTGCTCCTTCCCCTCCTCTGAGCCACACTCTCCCCTTGCAGATTTCAGAAAACTGGGAGGATCCCTTTTCACTAAGCTGCCTGTGGGTCAGCCTCCATCAGGATGACCCAGTGTTTGGTGTAGGATGGGTGCGGTGAATGGTACCCTGCTGCCTTTTCACTGCAGTTCTGAATTTCTGCCTTTCAGGTGGCTCCTACCTCTTCCAAGCAGCATGGTGTGAATGTCAGTGTGAATGCATCGGCCACCCCTTTTCAGCAGCCGAGTGGCTATGGGTCTCATGGATACAACACTGGTAAGCTTATCTTCCCCCCTGGCTGCCCATGGTTTCTGTGGGACGAATTTCACTAAATGAACTTCAGGGAAGAGGGCTGGGTGCTTGACAAAATAGTATATGTAGGGTGTGTGAGCACCATCAAGAGGGAGTCTGATAGCAGAACATGTGTTCACTACTCATGGTAAGATTGTCCAGTGACACGTGTTGACTGTTACAATATATTGGGGTGGGAAGCAGGTTAAGGGGTACCTAAGATTTCAGTGGAAGCGAATGTCTATATGCATAATATACAAAGTAATATGGTCACTGAATAAGAGGGTGTTATTGTAGGTTTGATTTAAGTATTTTTGTAATGCTATTTTTCTCATAGTCCCTTTTTATTTCCTAGCCATCAGAAGCTAAGATGCAGAGAGAAAGGAGTGGGCAGTAGAGTTAGAGTTGGACTAAATGAATTAGATCCTTAGGTTCCTCATTGGTATAACTGGTCTGTTTGCACCATTTAATGGCTAAGGTAAGGGAGGGAAATACTAAAGGTCAGGAACTCCTGAATGGTTACTGATCTAAAATTGCCTATTCCTTGCTCCCATACCTCATGAATTACTCTCCATTTTTGGAAGAAAAAGAGAGTAAGAAGATGTCTTTGATTCAAATCTACACATATTTTAAGTGCTTTATAGATAACTCAGATTGTTGGAATTGATTGGAATTAGGGAAGTGGGTTGTCCTGCTAAATTTTCAGCTTGTATATGGTTTTGTGGTGACTTTGGATGGAGCTACATCTATGTTCTTCCTTGTTATTGGCTCCAGGTGGGTAAACTGCCCAAGGTTTTCAGTAGTTGGGAAACCAAGCGAGAAGGGTCTAGAAACTAACAAGTGGAACTGTGTTGCATGACTTAGAGTGGGTTAAAATTTAAATTAGATCTTGGGGCACCGCATTGCAATTTAGTGCTCAGACTTACATTACTGCCCCTGTCACTGAGCAAAGTCAGCCCTAAGTCTTGATGAGGGTGGAGAATTAGAAGCTTTTTGACTTGCAGTGGGTTTATTTTGAGAATACTAGATTTTTCTTAGCTAGACCAGGTCAAAAAATTTTAAGAGGTAGGACTGATAATACAAGAGAATGGCGTATCTGTGTAAATACTAGCTTCTGACCTCCCTTAAGATTTCAGAAACCTGCTGTAACAGCCCTTTGAGAACCCCAGTTCCCAACCCCACAGAGGATTCTTATCATTCCATTCCTCATCAACCTCTAAATTCATTTATTTTTGTGTATTTGATTCCTTTTAGGAAGAAAATATCCACCCCCTTACAAGCATTTCTGGACGGCAGAGAGCTAATTTGGCCCAAGGCTGGGGGCTGTGTTTTGTGTGTGTGTATAAACTTGCACTGAAGTCTTGTTTCAGAAACCAGACCACTGAGGAGAGCCTGCCGAGCTGAGGCCATGCCCTACGTGGCCTGGGGAAATGAGTTGGTGGATACCTTCTGGGCTTTTGAACTTGCCCTTCCCGCTTCCCTCTTCCCCATGTGTCTGATCCTGTCTTACCCATTTCAAGTTCAAGTGGTGCAGCACCTCCGAAGCATCAATGCACACACCTGCTGTTGCTTTTGATTTCTGGAAGGCATGTAGTTTGAACTTGTAACAAACATATTTGTAGTCTCAATAAACTGTGGTATTTCTTTAGCTAACTCTGGCGTTCTTTCCGTGCATGTCTCTCTGGACACTAGCAGCCAATCTTACGGAGTCGCTAAAGGGTGGAGGGTGGCCTCTTCGTTTAAATTCCTTCAGCATAGCCAAAGAACTGTTGTAAATTTTCATTGTGATTTTATTTATTATGGTGGGGAGGAAAACTAGGTATCAGCCTGTTGATCAGTTGGTAAAAAGAGCTATTGTAGAAGATCCCTTATTCATGCTTATTAGAACGTTTAACTTTCAGTTACATTTTCCTTGACATAAATAGAGGAGAGATAAATATAGTGTCCTGTCCGTGAAAAGAAAAAGATGGTACTTAGAGCTGTTGTTGAGGATGTATGTTCCAAGGCTTAATCCCCATAATTGATTCCCTAGGGCCAAGTGGTTGATTGAGATCTGTTAGTCTTAATGACACAGGCTGTGGAACCAGCACTAGCCTAGCGCACTGTTTTACTTCTTCCGTGACTTTTCAGGGAGTGTGGAGTGGTAGTCAGTGTGCAGTCGTGGGTGCATGGGCTAAGGCTGATTATTTAGGGAAGGTCTTGATTCCTCTCAGTCCAGCTAAGCACGTGACCAGCCCTTTGTGTACTGAGTTAACCTTCACAGTGAGAACAGTTTTGGTTAAATAGAACCCAGTTATTCTACTTTCCTTGTGTGTGTTCACAGCCCTATGGAATAATTTTGTCTGAGTGACCAACATTCCCAAGAGCTACTGTGCTGAGAATCTTGTTTATTTTCCCCTGGTCCATGTTGAATTAGTATGGTCACCACTGCTTGTGAGCGGAGAGATAGGATGTTAATTATTGGGAAGCAAAAGAATGCAGGTATTTTCTCTTAATTGGTTAAAGGATCAGCCTCTAGTACGCATACTCTGTAGCATCACCCAGTGCTTACATGAGCTTATTACGCTTCTACGCAGTATTCTTCCTGCATTTTTTATCCCTGCAACCAATATGCAAGTGAAGACTTGTATATAGGTAGAAGTTGGCTTTTTTAGCTAGACAGCCTCTAGAAAGTATGAAACCTGGTCAGAGCATATTGGAACTAAATTCCTTCCTACTTCATAGCCCCAGAATCCAGTTAGTCATTTCTCCTGTTTAGTATGGAATAACTAAGGGTTGTCAGAAAACAGTTTGAAGTTCTGCACTAAAGATCATTCTATAGGATTGTTTCCCTCAAAATCATTCTTATGACTATTCTGCCTTACTCAGCTTTTACACACAAACCTCATTAGCTTAACTTTTTCCAAAGCTTTTCAAAGTTTCAAGTTTAGTAGTGATTTGTTAGATGGGTACCTGGGATTTGAAAAAGAAACTCCCCCATTAATTTATGTGATCCCTCTGTATTTACTGAGATGTGGCAGTATTTTTAAGGACTTGATTTCTGTAGTACTTTTTTCCAAATTGGCGTCTGTTCCTCTGGGACTGGTTTCAAGGTTGAGCTGCTTAGTTATATTGAGAGGACGGTAGAGAGGGTGTTGTGGGGAGGAATGACTTTTGAAAGCTGCCTTTGTATTAGGCAACAGAAGGTGTGAGTACTCAAATTTGAAAGGGATTGCTGCTAAATCCCCTTTATGGGCATGAATTGTGGGTGAATGGAAGCGGCGTCATTTCTGATGTGGTGTTTGAGTACAGTGCTTCTTAAAAACATCAATTAAAGGACTCCTCATGGATCAGGAGGATTCAAGAACATAGACCAAAATGCAAAGTTTTTGTTTTTTTGTTTTGTTTTTTTCTTTTTTGGGTCACACCTGGCAATGCTCAGGGGTTACTCCTGGCTCTGCACTCAGGAATCACTCCTGGCGGTGCTCGGGGGACCATATGGGATGCCGGGATCAATCCCAGGCTGGCACAGGCCGGCCGCGCAAGGCATATGCCCTACCCACTGGGCTATCGCTCCGGCCCAATGCAAAGTATTTTTAAATTTTCTTTCATCCTAGCTCACAAAAACTATTACATACTTTTAACACATACTGGTTAAATTTGAGTAACTTTGCTCAGATATTTGCATAAATTCTCTATTAAATGGTGGCAGGTTATTATATATGAAAACTTTTCGTATCTTCTTTTTTCCTGCCAGTCTTTTATTTCAGCTCAAAATGAAAAACTATACAACTATGGTTTCCTTAAAGTTTAGTAGAGAATTTTTCAACAGGAAATAAGCAGTTGTATATCTGTATTCCTATAGATTGAATCTATATTCCTATAGATTAGATTTTATATGACAGAAGTTGAAGTTTTAAATTAAAACGACATTCCTATTTTGTGTCCTACTGAAGCTTACCCCCTATGTACCTTCCGTAGCCCTTTTCTCCATCATGTTTAAGTTAAATCGCAGAGGTAGAAATTCATTTGGGTGCCAGCTATAAGTATACAGCCAAAAAGTTTTTCCAAGATTCTGGCGATATTGGGGCTGAGTGACCAAGACTTGAGAATGGAAATGCTCTTGGGATTGGACTAAACTGCTCTGGTACTTACCCTGTGCTGTGGAGGCATGGATGGTGAGCCCGAGTATCTTCTGCAAAGAGCCAGACGCCCTGTCTTCAAGATTGAAGTTTGGGAGGATTAGTTTGATTAGGGGACTACACTGAGCAGTGCTCAGGGCCTATCCCTGTTCAGTTATTGGGTCACTTCTGGTGGTGCTTGGGGATTCAACTCAAGCCACCTCCTGCATGAAATGCACATGAACCCTTTCAGATAACTCCCTGGCCCTGGGTGGACTAATTTGAGAAAGCTATGCTAGTGGGGTTTGGCAATGCTCCCTTAACTCCCTTCTCCCTTCCCCCACCCTACTTCCAACAACTTATCACCTTGCCTTTCCCCTATATACTCAGTACATGCCTCAAAAGGACAAGAGATCCCTTAGAGATTGGAGTCATGAGTTTTCATCTTAGGACTGAACTGAAGTTGGGGAAACAAATCAAAACTCCCCTGCAGTATTCTAGCTAGAGAAAGGCTGCACATACCACCTCCTCGCAGAAACGGGGCCCAGACAGCTAGCTGAACTAATTCCTGTCTGTTTCCTCCTCCCCAGGTGTTTCAGTCACCTCCAGTAACACAGGCGTGCCAGATATCTCGGGTTCTGTGTACTCCAAAACCCAGGTAGGTGCCTGGCTCTGCATAAAGTAGAAAGACGTGGTGTTGGTGGTGGAGGTGGCAGTAGTACAGAGACCAAGAACAACCCAAGAGAAGTGTCAGGAAACTGTCCTACTAGAAAATGATCCGGAGCTGGAGAAATAGTCCAGTGGGTAAGGCATTGGCCTTGCACACAGCCGACCTGGGTTCGATCCCCGGCATCCCATATGGTCAGTCCCTCGAGCACTGCCAGGAGTAACTCCTGAGTGTGGAGTCAGGAGTTACCCCTGAGCATTGCCGGGTGTGACCCAAAATGGGGGAGGGGGAATCTCTAGATTCATTTTGTTTCTTGAATGTTAACTTGTGCTGGGGATGGTAGGAGAAGTGTTACAGGAAGGTGAGGAGGTGGTACACATTTTGTTGTTCTGGGGGCTACACCTGAGAGTGCTCAGGGCTTACTCCTGGCTTTGTGCTCAGGAACCACTCCTACTGGTACTCGGGACCGCACAGGGTGCCAGGGATCAAATCTGGGTTAGCTGCTTGCAAGGCAAGCACCCTACCCACTGTACTATCACTCTGACCCTAAGTTATTGCCGTGCCTTCTGATTTACTCTCCGCTGAGTCAAGTATTGAGAGTTACAGCCAACATTCAGATACCTCAGTATGTGTGCAATATTGTTTTGCAATATCTGCGGAATTCTTACTTTCACAACTTTTTTTTTCTTCATTACTGGTCACACTCAGCGATGCTCAGGGGGTTACTCCTGGCTCTGCACTCAGGAGTTAGTCCTGGTAGTGCTTGGGGAACCATATGGGATGCCGGGATCGAACCCAGGTCGGCTGCGTGCAAGGCAAACGCCCTACCTATCGTTCCAGCCCGTGTAACTTTTTTGAAGGGAGTTTTATCGCTCCAGCCCCAGATTTTTCCTGTTTCTTCTTGCATTTGGTCCTTATATCTGAGAGGTTACATTTGTTTTATGTATATATGCTGAGATATGAGACAGCTTTTCCAAATCACATCACGATTGAGGGCAGAGCTGAAGCTGAGACAAGGTCTGGCTTTAGGATGTGTTCCTTATGCTTGCTGAGGGTGGGGCTGTCGGGGTTTGGACATTTTACAGATCAGTTTGCTGATGCCCTTTACTCTCTCCCCTATCGTCCTGAATAGCAGTCCTTTGAGAAACAAGGTTTTCATTCTGGTACTCCTGCTGCCTCCTTCAACTTGCCTTCAGCCCTAGGAAGCGGGGGCCCATCAATCCAGCCACAGCTGCTGCCTACCCACCTGCCCCCTTTATGCACATTCTGACCCCCCATCAGCAGCCGCACTCCCAGATCCTTCACCATCACCTGCAGCAGGATGGCCAGGTAATAGCCCGTCCCCTTCTCTCCTTTCCCTTCCTTTTCCAGTCCTTACGGCTGCCTCCCCTTTCCTTTTCTTACCCATCCTCACCACCACCTTCACCCAGTCTCCCCAGCGCCAGCCATGGGCACACAGCACATACAGACACAAGCGCACATAACACAAACGGACACAAAGGAGATGTCAGAGAAAGGGTCAATGGAGACCTTTTTGCAGGCTTCCATGGGTGCCTTTCTCCTCCACCTCCTCCTAGAGTACAGTTGTCTTCATCTGCTCAGACCTGGGTCCACCTCCCCTCTTACCTCTCCCAGCCTTCCCCCTACCCCGACATTATAGCTTTCCCTTCTAATGGTGGAGTTCTATTGTCAAAGTTTGTCCCTTTATTTTCCATATATCCTGGTTCTGCCTCAGCTACCATATTTGCAGATGATTCTCTGTTGCCAGCGCCAGCAGGAGGAGCAGGTAATGAAACTGAATGATATGCTTGAACCCACTCCTTTCAGTTCCCATTTCACCTCCACAGCTTCAGGGAACTTGAAGAGGAAATGTTGCACGGTCACAAATCGGGATACACAAACACAAACACCTTGCTGGGCTCTCCTGTTCCTCTCTTGTCCTCCCCCCCTCAATGCCTCTTTTTCCTTGACCTTTTCTGACTCTGGAAAACACTTGGTGACTAATGGAAAGAATTCTTGTGACAGCATCTGGAGTTTCGGGCCCCAGGCTGTCTCTTCTTCGACTTGCCTGAATGGGCTCAGAGATGGGATGTGTGGGCGGGTACAAATGGTGTGGTACGAGTGACCTATCGGAGTGAACTGGGGAAGCAGTAGAAGGGCTTCCTTGCTCTGAGACCTAACGGCGACATTCATGGGGTTCAGCGAAAATGAAATCACTTGGTGATTGCCCATTTCCCAGAGGCTGTCATTTAGCCTTTTCTCGGAACAGGCGGGGAGGGGTGGTGAGTGGGAAGGCAGAATTGAAACTGAGACGGATTCACTGTCTTCTGTCTGAAGGTGGCCTTCCCTGCTCTTCTCTTTCTTATCCAAGAGACTAGCAGCTATATAAACCAAATTTTCTGTGATTGAATAGTAAGCTTCAGGGGAATTTCTAAAGCAGGGGAATGGGAGAGCAAAACAGTTTCCATTTTGCCACCGGAAGATGTCACAAGTGTCTCCCGCTAACTAGAAAACTTTTTCCTCCCCATCATCCTCCCATTCCCCTGCAGACGGGCAGCGGGCAACGTAGCCAGACCAGCTCCATCCCGCAGAAGCCCCAGACCAACAAGTCTGCCTACAACAGCTACAGCTGGGGGGCCAACTGAGGCCCTGGCCCTCTCTCCGGTCCCATCTTCCGAGAGGGCTTCTCAGCCTGGCAACTATGGAAACAGCATCAAAGAGAGAAAGGAATGTGGGGGGGGTCCGCTGCCCCCACCCCCCAGCGGCCCACCCCATCCTCAGCTTCATGTCTGTCCCATTCCCATGCCATCCCCACTCTGTTGTATGTATTATAGATTTGTATTTTCTTTTGTTCTTCCTTCCTCTTCCCCCGCCCCCTGCATTCAAGATTATGAAACTTTGCTGTGGGCCCTGCCTTTCCTTCTCCTGTTCACCCTGGTGGTGTATGGGTGAGGTGGGGAGGGGGACCCCCCAAATATATATCAGCCCAACAGCCCTAAGTCTCCTCCTTTATTATTAGGAAACAAACAAAAAAAAAATGGCGTCATGAATATGAACAGCATTGTCAGATAAATTAGTTGAAGTGTTTTTTTTTTGTTTTTTTTTGTACTGTGTCTTCAAATTTAATGGATTAATGTGTCTTGTATATATAAAAAAGAAAACCTCTACCTTCAGCCTCTGCCCATTCTTGCTCCGTCTAGGATATCCTCAGTCTCGTCGACGACCAGCTCGGTGAATAAGTATCACCGTACCAGCTGGGCCTCCTCTAGCAGGCCCCGAAGGCAGTGGAATAAAATGGAATCTTCGCCCTTTAAACTCTGGCCTTAATGTGCTAGTACCTTGCCCTTGAGGGGATGCCCATCCCTTCCCCCCTAAGAATCTTGCAACCTGGTGCCCGCACAGAATCACTGCAAATCGGCATGTGCCTGAGAAACAGCCCCAACTCCAGCCGTCCGGGCAGTCAAGAAGTGGGCTAAGGCAGTGGGTGGGCAGGGGAGAGCCCCCGCGGCTCCATGGCCCGGCCCTGAGCTGGGGAATCTGATGGCGACCGCATAGAGGCTGTGTGTCCGCTTTCGCTGAGCCCAGCTGTACCCCAGAGCGCCCGAGGGCGGGAGGTCGGGCCCCACGCGTCCGCCAGCTGGACGTGATCCTTGGGTCCCGAGACCGTGACCACCCCTCCAACAGTGGGCTGCGGGAGGGGAAGTTGCGATGCGCGTGCCGCCTTGTGTGGTGACGGCCGGTGCGCACGGGAACGAGCGCGGCGAGGAGGACCAGGTGCGGCCTGGGGCGCCCACGGCTCTTCCGCCCCGTCCCGCTCCGCTTACGGCCGGTTTACGGCAGCGCGGCGGCTCGCGGGCTTGCTTTGCGGCAGCGCGGCTGACGCGAGCTCGATTTCCGGTCGTCCCGCGCCGGTAGCGCCCAGGTGCGAATGGGCCGCCGGAGGGGTCAAAGGTTCGAGTCCCAGAGTGGGAATGAGCCTCTTTGACCTTTTCCGGGGCTTTTTCGGCTTTTCTAGACCGAGGAGGTGAGACTGGGTCCGGGGGCACACTAGGGGACTCCGAGGGCCAGCCGACGCCACCACCTACTGGAAAAGCCCCCCATTTGGCGTCCTTGCGTGGAGGACCCGTGTGGAGCGCCCAGCCCGCGACGGTCCCCGCGACGGAAGTTAGGCCAGCCTGGGGTGATGCAACAGGCAGCCGGGGCAGGGGAAACAATGGGACCTCGGCGGGGACCTGGAGCCGGCGGGCGGGGCGGGGCGGGGAGGAGGCCCGAGGTGGGGCCCGCCCGGCCCAAACTCCGCTCCAGCCTCCCGAGAACTGCTGGCCGCTGTGTTCGCCCGGCTGCCCAGCCCCTCTTGCCCACGCCGCCACCCAGGAGTTCTTTCATGACAATCAGTGATGAACTCTTGACGACCCGTTTGCCTCCGCCCCCAGCCCTAAAGACCCCTTTTTTGGAGGGATGACTCGAGAGGACGAGGACGAGGACGAGGAAGAAGGAGCCACCTGGGGCCGTGGGGGCCCCTAGGTTCGAGGGCCCCCCATCCGCCCGAGGAATTTGGCTTCGGTTTTAGCTTCAGCCCAGAAGGAAGGATGCGTTTCCATGATAACTTCGGCTTTGATGAGCTGCTCCGAGATTTCAATAGCATTTTCAACGAGATGGGTGCCTGGACCTTGCCTTCCCGTCCTCCCGGTGTGTGGCTTCCCCGCCAGAACCGGAGGGTTTGGGTGGGGTGGCGAATGATGGGAGCCCTGCGAAAGCGGGGGAGGTGTGGGAAAACGGTTTTGGGGAGCCCAAAATGCCTTGCCTAGCATTTCCTTGCCGCCTTTTTGTAGAACTTCCCGGTCCTTCGTCAGAGACTCCTGATGTGGGACAGCGGGAGGGACAGACCCTTCGAGACTCCATGCTGAAATATCCAGATAGTCACCGGCCTGGGGTATTTGGGGAGGTCTTGGAGGATGATGCCAATACTGGAATCTCGCAGTGCAGCCTCAGACTGGGACGCCCAGAGATCTTTTCCAGGGTGAGTGCCCTGATGGGACCTGGGAGCCTCTGGGGACAAGCTGAAATCCTCCCTGGCGTTTTCGCAGGCCTGGGGGGGTGTCAGACTCTGCTCACTGCATGTATTGTGCATGTGGGAGTGCACCTCTGGTGGTGCCCAGGGAAGCACGTGCTGTGTGTGGGAGGGGCAAAGCCCAGAGCTGCCTGCAGAGCATGTGTGCCCCGGATCTTGGAGCTCTTTATGTGGCCCATATATTTGTTTTCTAGATTAAGCTTCATGGGGGAAGAGGAGTTATGTCTTTCCAAAGTCCTTAGTCTCCATCAGCTCTCAAGGTGGGTGATCCCACCTTCCTCACCCCCTTCCCCATATGCATTGGAATGATCCCGATTTGGGTGGTCACCTCAGGTGCCATTGTGGGAGAGGCTTCTGTTTGTTTGCCTCTAAAGGAGTTTGGGGCGGGAGGGGTAGGACAGGGGTCAGGGTGCTCCCTGCATTGCACTTGATCTGGGTACTGGCGCTCTATAGGGCACACAGAACCCCACCAGGAGAGATTCCCAAGTACGCAGCTCTGACCACTGCTAGGTGTGACCCCCAAAAAAAATTGAAAAGGTGGATTATAGAAGGGTCCTGAATGATTTTATTTCTGCAAATGGATTGAGATCAGGTAAGTTTGGGAACCTCTAGTCTCTATGATTCTTGGACCAGGCAGGATTATTGTGGTGGGAGACAAAACGGAGTTTAAGTAGGTAGGGCTCGGAAATAAAACAGCCAGAAGCAGGTGAGTAAATAAAACTGCTCTGCATGGGAACCATCTTTCCTGGGAAAGCTGATTTTTCAATTCAGGAGCAGTGTGAGAGCCATCACACCCAGGAGTTTCAGACTGAAAGTTGCCGGTTCGTCTTTTTACAGTTTGATGATGTGTGGCCTGTGACGCCCCCCTTCTAGAGCCAGAGAGGACAATGGTGAGTCCGGGAGGTAAAGGATATCCACCAGCCTGTTTTCCTAACGCTCCCTCTGCTCTCTCTGCTTGGCCATCCTTC